>JAPYYT010000827.1:0-37205 GCA_030522565.1 Ceratosolen corneri | reverse complement strand
GAGGGAGGGAGAGAGGGAGGGAGGGAGAGAGGGAGAGAGGGAGAGAGAGAATGAGAGAGAGAGAGAGAGAGAGAGAGAGAGAGAGAGAGAGAGAGAGGAGGGAGGGAGAGAGAGAGAGAGGGAGAGAGAGAATGAGAGAGAAAGAGAGATATTGCTTGTTCAATATATGGAATGCTGGATATATCTCGGGGTGGTATAAGCGAATGAAAACCTGCATGCCGTTGATTCTCGTTCTCACACTCACACGAGTACGTAAAACCCATGCGCATACGCATATGTATGAATTTCACAAATGGTACATTTGGATTGCTAAAGTCGTCAAACAGATTTACATATTTAGAGAAAGTTAAATAAATAATTGGAAAGCAGTTACTTGGGAGGAGTGGCAATTAAGTTAGCAATTTGAATCTGAAAAAGTGGTTATATCTGGTGGAATTTTATTATTATGGCGTTAACACTCGAATGTTTCATTTAAATGTTTATTTACCGTGTTTCCATTAGTAATGAAAATTCGTCGTTCCATCAACTGAAATATCAACTGCACCCCGTTGAAATATAAGAGACAGATTGTGTTCTATTTTTTAAAATTTATTCTAATATTTCCTTCTCACTCTCCTTTTTGCCCAATTAGCAATCTATTTATAGCTGATTTTGTAGTCGAATTTAATATGCCATTTTCCCACTTTCCACATCTAACATTATACATTCCATTCGCATTAATTGGCTTCGTCTCATTAATTAATCAATTATATCATTAAGAAGAGGCAGGATGCTTGTTTATTACAATTTTGTAGTTTTATCCGTTGATTGACTTTTATTGTTTTATTGTAAAATGCCTCTTTTAATCTTTCGTTTCAAATGCTTCAAATGACGTAAGATGTGTAAATATAGAGTTTTCCGTTAATTTTACTTCAATCAAGCCGAATCATATTCATGTACAATAACGATGCTTGTGGTAGTATTTCCTTTATTCAAAATACATCTTCAAAACATTCTTATACTATTCGTACAAAACTGGTTAGTTTACGTTTTATAAAATTAAAAATAGTAGATCCTTCTACTTTACGAGTTAAATTTGTAATAAATTGTAGCTGATCACATTTCGATTGAATTAAATTTTATTTATTAATTGCAATTACGAGATGAACTTTTTGTCATCCGAGTTGTCTATCATTACTCGTTTCTTAAAAAAATTTTGTGTCACTTTTTCTTTGGCATAATTGTCATCGACGTGTGTATTACCGACTAAGTAATGCCGACACACAGGTGCCCCTTTAGAAAATCGATAAAATCTTTATTCGAACAGCAATATATAAATGATCATTCAATTTGCTGAATTTGAATATACATTTGATTGTATTATCAATAATGATTAATAATTCGAGCTTTAATGAAGAAATAATCAATTAACTTAAGTTTGCCGCCCGCTATAAATTGATAGAATAGGCTTCGCAGTGACTGACGTTCGCAAAATAATTATTTTAAATAATTTGTAGGCGCCCTCGAGTTTCACATAAAATTTCTCCTTCACCTTGCTTTGAATTCCTCAAATTAGTTCTCCACTTGGAGCTCAGATTAAGTTACCTCATACTTGTAATTCCTATTTTCTACATGACAATTCGTACTACGATTTGTAAATTTCATCGGAACCTTAGGTTTCATAGTCACATTGAGGGTTTTCTTAGCATTTATTACGTATAATTAATTTTTAATTGCTCGTAATACGAGGGAAGTGATATTGGAAATGAATGCAGTACTTGTACTTTGGTACTCTTAGTCTTTCTTAGAGAGAGAGGAAAAATTGTTTACCTATCACTTGAAATTCTTTGTTTAATTGTTTTGGTCGCGTAACTCGATTGTCTTTCTTTATCCACTGCAGACTAACATGTGCACACTTGTAATGTTAAATCTTGAATTGTTATAAACAATTATATTAATACAGCTAGATGTTTACTAATTCGTGTACGTAAGTTATATTAAATTTTAACAAACTTGAATTAAATGTTCGTTGGCCCTAAATATCAGATTTTTTTGTAGGATCGATACCTGGCAATAATATTTCATTTTCTAATTTAATGCAATTAGATCTATTTTTATATTTCAATATCAAATATTCGTACAACGAGTTTCAATCAATTCGTGTAAATGTTAAAATTCAAAATTGTTTTATTAACTTTATCAAATATCTTTATTCAATTAATTCAAATATGTTAATAATTATTCTACGGCTTTTTTGTTTTTTTTTTTTAATGTTTAATAATTGAAAAATCTGTTAATTTAATATCTTTATTTATCCATTCTTTTATTAATTATTTTGACATTTTTCTGCATTTTTAAGTTTTTTTTTCAATCTGCTGGAAAATGTTCTATTCAATTCATCTCAATTATTAATTATTTTTTAAATTATTCAATATTCAAATATTCAATTCTAATCAATAATATTTGCATTAATTATTGATGACCTTAAAACTTTTGGATTATTTTTAGATTAGGCTAGTTTTTTTTTTTCAATCAACCTTTAACCTAATTTATTTTGTAAGCAATAACTCTGAATATGTAATTCGAAAATTATAATAGTTACAGGAGTTTATTAGAACAAATGTAATCTTATTGATAATATTTGCGTGATATTAAATTACTTTGTCGAATAAATTTCGAATCTAAAATTGAAATAAATGTTTTCGATGGTAATAACAAGAGCATACTTGATGTTTGTCTTAAATCAATTGTCTTAAAGAAACAATAATATATTAAGAATTTAGCGTGTAATACTATATTGTCGTAATATAATATATTTTTTTTGCTGTTTCTCTTTATTAATTTCGGGATATTTCAGCGAATAACGCTGGGTATGAGTACCGAAAGGAGTAAAAGTTCTTTCAAATTTGTAGGAAAAACGCTTGGCTTACATGAAATTGTTGAGGTCGATACGGCCAAATTGTACAAAATAAACTTTTGCATTCCCACGTTCATTTTAATAAATGCACAAGCTACGTCAGTTATTATTGTTTGTAAAAATAATTTGAAAGTAGAAACTTTATTAAAACCAATATCTTTAATACGTGCTTTAACGTATTGCGGGCGAAAATACTTAGACTTCATTAGGATTTATATTTGCAACAAGTGACAAAATAAGCAAATAGCTTGGATTTGGATAATAGGACTGCCAATTTCATAATAATATAAGACACTGTTTGCTGATAAACCACCGAAATGAATGTAAACTCAAGCGTTCGCGATTGCTTACGCTCCTTCACCAACACACTTGTCCAACGATCGCGAAATACCTCGTGCGTGAGCGACTAAGCTCGCAAAGCCGCAATTCGTGAAACTGCCTAGCGCTCTTTATAACGCATATCGTCGCTCATACGCCGAGTACTAGCGAGTACTCCCCAACTAATCGCGCCCATTTTAAATCCTGCCCTCGATAATTCGATTACACGCTGATAACACAAGTTCGGCTGTCCTTGGCGAGGCGACTCGAAATCGTCGAGGCCCGGACTTGATCCAGACCGGCTTCGGCTCACCTAATCTCATTCTCCTCCTCGGCCACCCCCCCCCCCGACCCACTCCTGCCACCCACTCCTGCCACCCACTAAATGCCCGAGTGTTTAACCGCATTATAGATGGTGCGGGTACTCGAGGGCCGAGTGAGGCAGATGCGTCCTCGGGAGACAAGAGGCACAAAAGCCGATCACTAAGGTGACGTCCATCCAGTGGCAGTAAACGGATCCTGACCCTGAGTCCTCGGCCTCGTAGCTGACGTGGGGGCTGCCGTCGAGTCCGGTTGCGCCGAGGGCTCGAGCTCCTCAGCGCCGCCAAGTCGGGCCTTCTCCATTGCCATCCGCTTTCCGATCCGTTGACGCTGTTGGGGTTTCCCGGAGATTTACATCCTCTTACCTGTTTTTCGACGACCCTTTGCACTTGTGCCTGCGGAGCGGAGATTTTTGCCGAAGCGTTGAGCACACACGATCGCACGGAATCGAAGAGAGACATTTATGTGTTTAGGAAACGTATCGTCCCATCTCCTCCACCCCTCACGCTCTCTCTATCTCTCCCTCTCTCTCTCACGGCACACCAACAGTACTTTCCGATAGAGTTTAACAGTGACTTCTTAGCGGTCCAAATAGTAATTCCGATAGTGACTTTGATCGTCCTCTCAAGAGAATATCATTTACATTAGATTATCGTACAATGCAGACGCCCTTTCCAACAAGGAATTCAAACCTCCAGACGAGCATTAACGTTTAATCGGCATTAATTTTTCATTTCAGAAATAAATACTACATTAAGATTCTCTAAATTTATTCTTCATTACGATTCTTAATCTATCATAAAGTGCACATACACGTTCAATATTAAACAAATGTAAAATAAGCATTTTTAATATTCTACGAGCAAACGTATAAATATATATTGAATTCATCGAAATAACCGAATAATTAATAAGCCATAAATATAGGACCAATAGTGATTCTATAATAGTGCAATATTTTTAATGCAAAATCAGAAATAATTATACAAGATTTTTATCGAACGAATAGTAAAAACGATGTTTGATGACGATTGATTAGTGAAAAAACTGCATGAATTTTGTTACGTTAATGGAATGAAGTTTTCCTCAATATTCAAAATCTTTTTTCACGTTGATTAATGTTAAAAATAGGATAACAAATGAGTTAGCGTTTACTTTGACCGTTTCAATTTGAAGCTAAATCTGAAAAAGTGTTATCAGCGAATTGTAAATATCCCGGTTCATTATATTTTCGCAAAATGTAATGGCAAATCGATTGCGATAATTTGCAGCGTGTAAATGCGAGTTGCATTAATATGAATGCAACGTATAAATATAACTGCTCGCTGCTTATATGAAGAATCCAAAATTAAAAAAAAAAAAAAAAATCATCGCGGAGTTACGTGCGAAATTCGCCAATTACATATCATGCTAATGATAATTGAAAGTAATGAAAGCTAATGTCATTAATTAATTGCCAATGCAATTTGTTATTTATTCATACAGAAATGCATTTAATACAGTGCATTTGTAATTAAGAAAAACACTCGAGTTTGGAAGGAATGAAAGCTTGTTGGCCAACAAAAATCGTTTGATATGCATGGGAACGCTTAAGAATAACGACACAGGAATTCGTAGGATAAAGTGAAAATTATGAGTAATCGTGGGATGGTGCGAGGGGACGTGTAAATAATTTTCTGATAAGGGAGAGAATACGGTTGAGGGAACCGATTTGACGAGAAGTGGGCGTACAGGAAGGAAGTATTTTAAATTAGAATGGAGTCCAGTGGGACGTCGAATGATCCGGATCGAGGGTTACGCGGGGGTTGTGCCGGTTATTTTAACTTTGTGACGAGAAATGATGAGAAATGTGTGAATAGGTGATAGGGATAAGTGGAACAGTGTGAGGTAAAAGCTCAACATTCAATGGTGACCAATGATATGAGATTTTTTTTTTTTTATTGAGCTCATTGACTGTCTGTTTATGGAATTGGCATTAGGTAAAACAACCATACAAAATAATTCTATGAGCATTTATTAATCCCAAGTCATTATATTGGAATATTTCTTTTATGTTAAATCGGTAATAGTAGTGTTTAATGAAAAGTAATGTAGTTGTAGTATGGAATAATTGTCTTGTATGAATTATTATATAAAGTGTACATTGAGTAGTTTGCATTAAATTTATATCGACGATAAATTGTTTGAAGCTTTCTCAAATTTACAAATGACATTGACATAATTAGACAATTACAATTAATATTGCTAATAATAATATTAAAAGTAATATTATTAAAACATATTAAAAGTATTTTATCATGAATTTTTTAAATTACTTTGGAGATTGTCGTAAATATCATAAATGTAATAATTTTTAACATATTTGCAGCTACTTGAATATTTATAAGACTTTAATAATAGGATGATAATATAAGATTAAGATCTTCGATTTTCATCGTCTACTGGTGAATTGAGATTTTTAATTCTTGCAATTTGCCAATGAATGTGACGTATCGGCGATATCGATGCATTTATTGCTATATTTATGCAATATGGAGGGCATTGCAGTTTAATAAAGAGTTCATAACTATCGTTGATTATTATACATTAATAAATGTTTTATTACTATAATAGTGGTAGAGAAAATATATGGGGAGGATGGAAGATCATAATATTCCGCAACACATAGCGTATGAAATATATATCCAGCATGTAGTAATATTTCACGTGTATATAAAGAAATTTTGATTAAAATGTCTCAATAGCTTTTAATAGAAAAATATTATATGTGATAAAGTAAATTATAATAATATTTACGTTAAATATTAATAAATCTTTTACGATAGAGCTTGAAGGAAACTTTAGTGTTACTGGTTTTGTATAAATAATTTAATATAGAGTTTCTTTCATTATATGTATTTGAAAAATTTTCATAAATTTTAATGGATCATAAAACTATACAACACATTTTCTAATACCTTTTATTCTAACTAATTACTAATAATTTCATTTTATTACCAAGTTATTTTCATATAATGAAACTTTTTTAACAAAGAGATCGATGTAGGTTTTTGGAAAGTAACGAATGAAATTTTTATAACTATTCAACATTAATGGATAAATATTTAACGTCCAAGGTGATAATTATACGCTATTTCAGTACATTTTACCTTTAATTGACATCAATTTCTTCCATCTCGATATTTATCTTAAATGCTTTTAATTTTTAATCAAACAAACTTTTATTATCGCGAATATTTTATGATGTACGTAGAGACAATTTCCAACAAATTGTTATAGATTTTATATTAGAGAAGTTTTCTTCTTTAATGCCTTTAGATACTAAGACTTTATTATACTTATTTAAGGAACAATTTCGATCAAGTACTGAGTAATAACGGAAATGTAATATGGATAAATGCGAAGGCCATGCTTCATTCCTTTCAAATGACGCAACTAATTACATATCGACCAACATTTTCCGACTAATTACCTAAATTATACAAAAAAATTGACTTACTAAAATATGAATAAGTTATTAAGGTATTTGATTATTTGAGTTAAATATTTGATTTCGTAGCAACTCATTTCGGAGATTCCGAAACTATTTTCTGCAATAGTAGTTTATATATAAATATTTAATACGCATTGAAATTAATACGTACTTGAGTATTAAACGGAAGAAGACAAATAATTGCCAAAATATTACATTAATTATTATTAATTTTAATTATGGATATCTAGGATAAATGAGAGTTGGTTTTTATTTAGCTGCGAAGGTCATCATAATATTGCGTATTATGATTCAAAAAATTCACAGCCACCCAACGTCATTAATCCCTCATTCACCAAAGTGTTTCGAAGCTTTATGTAAAACATGTAAGAAGATTAAAGTTTAATTAGTGCAATGAGAATGAAAGAAATTTAAGGCCCGTGTACCAGCGTTTTTATAAATTTTAACGGACTATAAAATTATTCCAGAAAATTCATATTGAAGTTGGAGTAATAAAACATGAGTTTGGGAAGAAATTTGAATACAAAACTCGAGTTCAAGGAAGAAAATTTGAATTTTCAGGGGCTAAAAGTGTTAGTTGTTACAAATGTTGACTAATGTTCTAAGTTAAGCCACTGATGCTTCATGAACTCATAAAAGAAAATGATTTCGTTTTCGTCTTAAAATTTCTTTTATAAATTTCCATATAATAAACAGTATGAAGTTGTACTGGAATCATCTTGCGCATTTATTCGAACAACTTCCAACTTCTAAATGTGAAATGAAGTTCTATATTTAAATGAGTGATTCTGCATTCGAAACAAGGTTACGCAATTTTTATTTCGAGTTTAAATATTATTCTCACTCTTAATTATAATGTGTATCTTAATTATAAAAAACATACTTTAGATAAGTTCACTAATTAAAATAACCTTATTGAAACATTTTGTTTGAACGAGCAATTACTTGTATTTCAAAATTGAACCATAACGTTCATAATTATTTATTGCTCATTTATATATATATATATATATACATACACACACACATATATATATATATATATATATATATAAGCACAAATTTACCAACTCAGTAGTCATTTGTAAAAGCTAATATTTTCTAATTATCAATGATCAATCTGATACTTTTATATTACAATTGAATACTTATTTAAAAACTCATTGGTGTTTATTGCCTTAATATTTTCGAGTATTATACGTGCAATTGAATAAATAGATTATCCAAATGGAGAGTTTAAATGCCGAGTGTATGATCAAAATATCGATTCTCTTTCTGCTGAATTTATGCAAAAAGGAAATAAATTACAGACATGAGCATCTTCTCATTTTTACTATGTAAAAGCTATTAAAATGTCTTATACATGACCGCGATCGTTAATTTGACCATTCCTCTGTCTTCTATGCTCCCACACCATCCTTCATATCTCTGTCCCTCTGTCTCGCCCCCCCACCCCCCTCCAACGTCCCGCTTAGCCTTTCGCCGTTCACTCTTTCCTCGCTCGCTCACTCTCTTTCTATCATCTAGCAAAGCAGCTTGTTATCCTCCCAGTCTTTTCTCTTGCGGTGCTTTTTTTCTCGTTTGCTCTTACTTGACGTTATCTTGCTAGTTTCTTGGTCCTCCAGGCGATAAGGAATATTTCTGAAAAGGCTCTCTTTCTTTTCGTAAGTGGCGATTGTTTTAACGGCTTGGGACATTGAGGGCTCTTTTGTTTTTTTTCTTCCCAGTGTTCTTCTTTTTTCCTTCCATCTCTCTCTCCTCGGAGTACATTCCAGATTGGCGTTGATAAAGAAGAACAGCGGAGAAGCTTGGGGTTATTGAATTTTACCCTAAAAATATTGCGCCCCGTGCGTTGATAAGCTTGATATTTTTGCTTATATTCCAACACGTAACCTTTTTTTCTTTATGAATATTGTCAGAATACTTTTTTACTTTATTTTACGACGTATATCATGTTACTACTCGCTCATTATTTATATAGAAAAATATTTCAACTGATAAATTAATTGACATATTAATTTAATGCCGGCAATTCATTGGTGATTTTTTACGTAAAGTAATGAACAGTTTCTCATCATTTATATCGACATTAAAGTAATAAAAATGTAAACATAGTTGAAAAAATCTTTCTTTCACCTTAACAAAATAAGCAATTTTGTACTTATATAATATATGTGTGTGTTTGTGTGCGTGCGTGCGTGTGTGTGTGCGTGCGTGCGTGTGTATAATTACGTACTGTATTATTGTAATAATAACTTTTTTCAATGAAATGCAATGAAATGGACTTGTTTTAATTCGCGGTATCAAACTTTGAACTGATAAGAGAATTTATGGATAATCGATTTAACGTCATACATTTATTTATATAAAGTTTTAATAAACAAGCAAAATTTTAATGAGCGATTAAAGCACTGTTGCGGTTGTTATATTACAGTTGTGTGTCGCTTGGCTTCGTGAAAGTATGAATTTGACATTATCCATACTAATGTTAATGTCTAATGTATTATAGAGAAATATTATAAATAGTCTTAAAAATAGAAGGGGAATAATATTTTGTTATAAATAAAATTTGATTCTTAAATAAGCCCTAAATTTCTCGTATGAGAATCTCATACAATAAATAGTAGTGGCGGAGAACTTGAAAAATTCCACTGATCTTTTCTGTTCACGTATTTCCCTCACCTTTTCGCAAAAAAGAGTTGCTCGCTATAAATTTGGTAAGTGTAAATCTTCTTTCTGATTTATGTCCTAAAAAAGTAAAATAAGAGTAAAAATAATAATAATTCTCTGTAGTCTTATTTCAATTCGTCGTCATTATGTATTCGCAATATTTTAATTATAATATTCGTATTATTAATGCGTCATTAAAACATTTTCAAAGATGAAATATTATGTTATTAATATTTTAGGTAAGTAGATATTGCCTGAGTAAACTGTCGTCCTTTGTGGAAAATTACACGAGACAAATTTTCTCTATTCCTTAATGCATTGTTGATTTAAGCATAAATAAAATTTGGTTATCCCCCCCCCCCCCAACTAATAATTTATATGAAAATTCTTACAATATTAGTCGAATTAAATAAATTATATTCTCACGAAAATCTAATGATTTATATTTACGAGAATTGCGGCACGAAATTTAATTAATATTATTCTTTTTAAATTAATACCCATATATCTTTTTTACCATAAAATTCTAATTACTTGAAGACTGAAGAATAATTTGCGACTGCTTTCTTTCCAACAGAATTTCGCGCGAATTATAATACATAAATAATTAATAATTATAAGTACGTGTTCATATATATATACGACATTGAAATGGGCATGAAGTGGTAAGTAAGATAAATCGAGTGATTTAATTGTTAAGCAAAAGGTTGTTAAACTTATAAATAATTGTACGTTTAAGCATTGGAAGCTATTTATATTTTTGAATATTGAAGTAAAAAAAAATGTATACAATTGTTGAATATGAGATGGACATGTGCATAGACGTAATGTAAAAGAGTTAATAAATGTAAATTACACTACTGGAAATATCGATTTCATAGTTTCTATATTTTATTAGTGTGCTTGGCTGTAATATTTCTATTTTTTTTTTCTTTTTTTATTTAAGTTTCTAGTTAATCGGCCTAAAATTTATGGACTCCCATGAGTTCATACGGTATATATTATATGAAATGTTAAAAGCAGAAAATTCGGAATTTTAGAAAGGCTTTTTTAAAATCACGTTTTCCAAATCAGTTAGTGAAATATCGTGAAATTATCTTAAACTAGATTTACTTATTTAAAATTTAAGGTGCTCGTGCTCGACGCTCGCTAATATTTCCAGCTTGGATAATTAATTTTCAGCAAATTATTATTAGTAAGCATAAAATTATATTTAAACGTACAGCTGCCAGGTTACGCAATAAAAATTCTAAAATATTTCATCACGGCATTTCTTTTCAACTACCTCGATCCAATTCCGTTATCGGTTATGGCCTTTCTTTGAAAAACAATTCGGCAAACTAACCGAAACTTTGAGCTCTTGGTTGAAAATAGTCGACCATGAATATCAATGCCCGAGATTTCATAATTTAATAATTTAATTCACGGTCCTAAGCTTATAAAAATCAGCCCCTCCCCCCTTCTTAATATTACGCTGTAAAATATTTCGATCACATGAAATAGAAAATATCACAAACGTGCAGCTTCACGTCCACGAATCCCCAACCGAACTCGCACCGACCGGTCACTTTCCATTCTTATGAACCTAAACCTAAACCCAAACTCATTAATTACATAGACAATGGCGATCGACACCTGCATTTAGCCCGCTAACTATTCCAAATATCCACGACGCTCATTCTTTCGCGTGAGCAAGCAATCGCGAGGGGCCGGGGATTCGCTATCTTTCGCCCCGCTCGACGTTATCAGCCAAATCCAGCGTCTTACATAGCTTACAAAGCCGCGTCCAGGAGTGCGTCGTCCTGCGATCCTCGCTCCTTATAAACAAGAAATGTCCATAATTCAAAACTAATCCAGCCCTAAACCGCCGCCATTAGTCATCCGTTCAAAAACAGGGCGCAACAGAGTGAAACAAAGCGAGCGGGAAAGGCAGAGTAATAGCTCGGGGCTCAGTCGACCCTCTCGTGCGCGTAAAAAAGCACGCCGACGGAAAAAGGGAAGAGACTGTACAGCCGGTTGCAATTGTCGTCACCTGACGCGATGCGAAATTGCGACCTGGGGGGGGGGAGGCGGCAAAACCGTGGCTGGCCGCGCTCGAGACGTCGCCAAGTCACGAAATCCGTCGACGTTCTTACGTCGAGGTGGTCGCGTGCGTGGTTACAGGTTTAATGGTGAGGAGGGCGATAGGAGAACGGAGGCCTAATTACCTTGCCGAGAAGGTGTTAAGGGGAAAAGTATGGAGGTAGAGCCGCCATCGGTGCCGGGAGGGGAGGTGAAAGCATGTGACGCTGGATGGATTTAGCGGAAGAAATTTCGTGGCTCCGGAGTGGTGCGGAGGCTGGTGGATGGCGGCATGGGGGTTCGGAGCATGGGGTTGGGAGCATGGGGGTTGGGAGTGCTGGGGTGAGGTGCAAGAGAGACGCATAACGTAAATGCTGGGCACCCCACGTCGAGTGGTCCGACCGAAAATTCACAAAATACGGTGAGCGCGAACTGTTTACTAGAAATGCTCGACTGAAAGTCCTTAAGGCCATTGCATTATGTACAAAATTGTTTGACTTTTGCCATTTTAATGCCTATTATCCCGTTCCAGACAATTTCGTTTCAATCTATCGAGTTTAAATGTGCTTTGAAGGCCCCTAACTTTTCGACTCAAAATTTTCAAGTTTTATCGAAGTAATGCGGAGAAGTAGCGAGCCAAAGGCTTACCTTAACTAATTATATTTTCATAACGAATGTTTCGTAAGCAGATTCGCGCAATTGTGTGCCTATCGTGTTTGGCATGTAGCGTTATGCATACATTCTCTCTGTACTTAACAGCCAATTTGCAAGGTTCAAGCCAAAGTTTTTCATCTCTTAAGACGATTAATAATATATATATATATATATATATATCTATATATATATATATAGATATAAGAGTATGCGAGTTTGGGTTATTGCGTTAGAATAATAAGGATGCAGAGGTGAGTAATGGACCTTGGCGCAATAATTGCTACGTTCATTGATTGTTCGCAATGAAGTTTGGATAACTTTGGCCATTTTATAAATAGTTGCATGTTACGGCGCAGCCAAAATATGAACGATATTGGGCTACAAGAATCTTGAAATTATTTTACGAATTTCTTTCTTAGTGCGCCCTCGAGAAGCAATTCTACATCCTGCAAATTTTCATTTCAAAGCGACTATAGCTATTAACATCGAAAAAACTAAACTCAGCTCTAAACGAAAGAAAAAAGAATGTAAATAATTACACAACTTTTCAACTAATAAAAGTAATACTCACCCGTCCAGAATAATAATAAAAATACATGAAATTCCAAAGGAAATTCGCCCACTTTGAAGGATAAAATTCACGAAAGAGTTGCAGTGCAAAAATTCCACGTGGTATGTACCTTTAAAGGTTTTTTCGCAATAAAAGTAGGCAGAATTTACGGCAGATTTTCAAAAAATGCATTTGATCGCCCGCTAAGTAGGTGTGCAGTGTCTCTGAAATTTTTTTCACAAAACAATTCTCCGTCAAAATTATCTTGGCCAATGCCGTTAACAACACTCCCCAACTCACTGCGACTATTACGCATTAATTATTAATTAATATTACGAAGCGCGTGAACTCGTTTTCTGCCTTTCGGAGATTGCAATAATAATGCGAGTGAAATCATCAGTTTCACTTTTCGTCTCGATTTACATTACATCATACAAATTACAAGAATTTCTGGCCTCTTCTCACTCGAATGTTTCCCCTGTAATTGTAAGAGCACACAGTGCCAATGACACAGTCAAACGCTAAAGTGGTATTACATAGCTGGTGACGTAGCTAAATTATGCAGCTGGTTTGGGAATTTCGTTAATTCTGTAAGAAATTAGCCACTCCGACAGGAGGACATACTCAACAAAAATATTTATTCGTGCATTTAGGAGGACTTTACTCTCGAGAAAACCCCCCTACAACTTCTTGTAGCTTCATTTTAAGGGTTTCTTCTTTCAAAGACTTAAAACTACTCTCCATGAAAGCAGCTTTACACAAACACTCGTAGCTCATCTAGCCAGGTTAGGCAGGAGGAGCGTCAAAAGTTTCCTCGCTACGCTGCACTTCCACCTCACGTCATGCTCCCATCTTCCTCTATACCGACATCCTAGCCTCCCTACCTCCCTTCCCCCCCTCCTCCCATTTCCCCTCTTCTAATTCCCTCTGGAGGCTGCGACAAGTTGCGCGCGCGCGCGAGACAGGAGTCGCACGATTATTTTATCGTAAAAAGTCTGCAGTATGCAGAGAGAAAAGAGTGAAAATGGAATCGGAGGAATAGAGGGAGCTGGATGACGAAAAATGACGGCGGAGGAAGAGTTGGTAATACAGGAAGAGAAGAAGGACGAGGTCAACGACGGCGATTACGAGGACGACGACGGCGACGACGACTACTACTACTACTACTACTACTGCTGTTACTACCACTGTTACTACTACTACGAGAGAGAGAGTACAAGCAAAAGGAAAAAGTCTTGGAAGAAGAGGTCGTATGTATACATTAATTAGTTGGCTCTACGACAGTCCCAAGCCGAAACTAAAAACGCCTCGCGCATGGCTGGCTTCTCTCTCTTTTTCCTTCTTTTTATTTTATTTTCCTTCAGCCCTCATATCCGGGCGCAATCCTTTCTACAAGTATTTTTTTCATTAAATACATCCCTTACGCGGCTCGTATGGGAGATAATTGATGCACACGCTGAAAAGCAAGCCACCGCTGAATTTATAACTGGATGTTTATCAGAATGAGCTCCCGCCTTAAATAATAAAGCGCGAGTGTCACGTACAATGGCACTTTCAGCTTTTCATACTTGCCTTTTCCTTTTAGAGATTAGTTTTGGCATTTCGGCTATGCGATGGCGCTATTTTTCACTCCTGTAAAAGAAGAGAGACAAATTTTTGAAATCCTTAAGAAAGTGTTATTAACTCACGTAGCTCGCTTTCATTGAAGCTACGAGTTACTTTGAAAATTTCCCTATCTTCCTACTTTTGCAAATATTTATAAGTAAACGCTTTTGCATACGTCACGTGACATTTAAGGGCGCAGCAATGCAGCAATCAATACCTCGACGTTAAGAATACTTTATTAAATCAGTTCGCTCGTATAAACATTATTAGGCGAGGCATTAATGATAATATTTAATATTGTTTGGCACATTATCACTTAGTTGAAATTACCTATCCTATAATATGAATAAATTTTTCGTTATCATTTGGAGTGAATCCAAATTTCAAACTCCATTTCACTGTCCTTACGCAACTTTGTAAATTTTTATTCGAAGCATCAGCAATAAATTACTTCTCACAATCGTATATAATAATGAAATCTTTTTAACGTTATCGCAAAAATGAAATATTATATCTACGATTATAATTACGATTAAAAACGGGGACCAACCAGCCTTACTTCTTGTAATACAACGTACACATTTCACATTACATGTATTCAATCTGTTATTCGAGAAAAAATAATTATATATAGTAGAAATTATCTTTATTTTATCTAAATATTAATATTATGAAAACTTACAACAGTTCCATCTGGAATCTATTTAATGATGAAGCATTATTATATGAACAGACAAATGATTTTATATATTTATGTTAAATTTTCAATTCTCAAAGCATTATCTACTGAGTATTTTACTAAACACTATTTTACTAAATGAAAAAAACAGTTAATTTTTAGAAAAAATTTTATGTAAGACTAAATTTTTTACAAAATTATACTTTTTATTATGTATAAATGTATATTTTTATACAATCATCTGTATTTGAAAAATTAATTAAAAGATTGTATAATTGAAAACTTAAGATATTAAAATAAAGATATTTTACAAAAAAAAAAACAACAAGAAAAATATTTAAATATGTGAAACAAGTGAAAAATAAATTTTATCTTTTACTTTATTTTATTACACGTACGCAGACACTGAAACTCAATTCACGAAGGAATAATTGTAGTATGAAATCCTATTCAGATTAAATTATTAAATTATTATTACAAGATTCGAAAATTTAAAAAATACGTGTTTATTATTTACTATTTTTCATTCGCCTTTATAAATTAATACTTTTAATGAGAATTTCACACTTATTGGTTGAAAAGCGTTTATGAATATAATTGTTACGACTTGTAATAGAGTAGACGAAAATAGCATTATAAATTTAATTTCAAGACATCATTTATTAAAGTTTCTCTGTGTATCGAAACTATTTATGGCAAGTTACATTTTTTATTAAAAATCTAAATTATTAAAGAAGATATTAATGAAGGAATCGTACATGATGAGCTATTTCATGCATAATTTTCATCCGATCGGATTGAAAAGCATTTTTCATAGAATTGAAATCTAATTAAATACGAAATTGACGCATATTTTTAATCAAGACGTGTTTCTTCCATTCAAACGACACTGTAACCTAGCAGAGGGTCTTGAAAAAATTGCCTAAACATCCACATCCGCGCAATTTTTTTATCCACGTAAAGCAGCTACCAACACACGCCCGTATTCCTTCGTCCAATTACTTCATAATTCCAATCCAATGTTAGTTAGTTTAACGGTTAGGAGTGCGATCGGCCCTCCCACCCACACACACAGAGGCGAGCATATGCGGTTAACTGTCATTGCTAGATGGCGCCGGACTAGCCACTACTCGCTCCATCGCCCACAATCTTTATAACACTGGAGAATAGGTGGAAGAGTAGTAATGGGAATGAATGGGCGCCACCGCTAACACCACTGTCGCCATCCTCGATAGATGGCGAGGGCGAGGGAGAGAGAGATAGATAGAGAGAGAGAGAGAGAGAGGTAGGTAGGGCGACTATGTGTAACGGGAGAGTGGAAGGAGGGAAGAGAAATCAGACTCGGGCGAATTCAGATCGACTATCATCTTTCCATACATTCGGCTGAAACTCTGTTACGTTGTAAATGGAGAGAGTGTACGGAAGTCAATGAGGGTTCTACAAATTAATTTAGGACAAGGATTTCATGTGCGGAAGTAGGCAGTCCGGCTATATAGCATATGAGAAACGGAAGGATATTTATGAGCTTCCAGGACATTCCCTTTTTTTATTCCTCTACGTATAACTCTGATGGCTCAATTTATATTCGATGCTTTTATACATTCGTATGACTATCTATGACAGAGTTTCCGCTAAACAAAACTATTTCTACGATTATTTTCCATGAGTTTTATTGGCCTTCGATAGCTAAGCCAGTGAAATTTAACGAAAATTTATTATACATGCAGGTCAACGCACAAACAGGTTAATTAGTTGAACATTAAAAGTCTGCATTCCTATAAATTTTGAATGTTTATTATTAATATTGAGGAATCGCGTTGGAGATTTTTCTGATTGTCATTATAGAGTTAAATGCTAAAAGCATAAATTTCGGAAACTTGCTTTCATTTAATTTTGATCGAAACTACGAACTATCGAATATTTTCAATTGCATAGCGTCAATTAGAATGTCTTCTAGAATTGAAGAACATTTGATGTCAATTCAGGATGTTATCATGTTGTGAGTGAAATTTATTATACATTATATTTTGAAAGGGAAGGCAATTGATTTGAGTATTTTTTTTTTTCATATTAGAGCACGAAGGTCCAGATAATTATAAATATATATTTGAAAAACGAGCTTTTAATTGTAAAATGATACGTGCACATCAGTCACAATTATAAATACAATAATCAAATGAATAAAGAAAAGTATATAATCTTATTATATATTATATATAAGATAGTAGGCGCATATTTGCCAATATAATTTCGATGGAATGTAGAAGTAATAAGGAGGGAAAACGACTTTCTCGCGTAGCGTGTAGGAGTAAATTTTGTCTAAGAATTCAGACAGAATATTATAAATGTAGAATAAAAAATAGATTTTGTTGTGGCTGGTAAGGCCTATTAGGTAAGCTGTACTTTAGAATATTGTGAGGGTCAAAATTTATGAGAATGTATGGGCTCCCTCGCGGCACCCACATGATATTACATTTTAAAATTGAAGCCTCGCCCTAAATATAGTTTCCGCAATATAATAATAATAACGTTTTCCAGCACTTGAGTCTCCGTACATATAAATGATATTTAAATTTGAAGAATGTGCAGCGAGCGCCCTTTCACCCTTCCAACTTTAATTAAAATGCAATGAAAATTTTCAAGTTGGCGTATAAGCTATGGTTGTTGCGAGCCGAAGTTTCAGTTCCAAAGTAACTTGTCGATTTTCAGAGAAAAGGCAGTTTTAGTGTATACCCATGTGTTTTAAGACATACCTATGGTAGTGGACATTTACGTGGATTGACAAAACTTGCCGTAGATTAGGCACATTTTTGACAAAATCATTGAGCATAAATTAGCGTGTAGTTTTAGGTTACTCTGCGATTGTCTGCGCCACGGATTCTAATGGGAAGTAACCATAAGATTGGGGAAATTGAGGGGGGAAGAGAGTGATATCGTGGCAATAAATTTGCAATAATAGAGTTTAATTGTAGGCTAAGATGTACAGATTTGAAGACCTTGAAGCTGGTCAGTGCCGTAATGATAAATGTTATATTCTGATGTAACTCAAGCAAATTACCGTGACAGTTTTAATATTGATTGTAAAAGGATTTTTGGGATTGGAAATGGTACGGAGGCGGGAATAAAGTGCGGAGGAAGAAAAGCCCGTAAGGAGCTTGGGTATCGTTTAACGAGTTTTAATATTTATAAGTTATTTATGAGAAAGGCGTCGTCGTCTGTCTCGTGACTCATTGCTCTCCCTAACCATCCAGCGCTCCAAGACTCATCGTATCATGGACGATTATATAGTGAGATCGTATAGAGTAAGATTTTGGAATATATCTTCGTGAGAATGTTGCCGATTAGAATAGTAGGCATCGATCTGTAAGGCATCTGGCAAGCATCTATCATCGCCGAGCTAATGGGTTCGAGAGCCGACGGGTCCATGTTCCGTGCAAATAAAAGTGCTCAAAGTTGATGCGGGTAGGTGATTTCCCCGCTCCCCCTGCCATCCCGCCCAGTGTCTATCTTTATTTGTCTATCTCGATGCCTTGTAATTTGAGATCGGGGGAGTCGGTGAGGGGTGGGGGTGGGGGTGGGGGGAAGCGGGAGTAGAGTGTAGCGAAACAAACTCGGAAACTTTATTTCCGACGGGCAAGCTGATGAAAAATTTCGTTTCGGCCGCACGAGTGTGCGCAACCCTCCGCAACATCGTACGTGAGCATCTACTTTTTTTTTCGGATAGATTTTCACGTGGCTGCGAGCCACGGCTGCAACCGACTCGGGCAAAGCGATTACTTCGAGTTACGCCGAGGCTCGCGCGATGCTAAGGAAACCGAAAGACACACACTCGGCCTCTCTTTTCATACGAAGTTGACGCTCTGCATTTGGGGGGGAGTAGGGTGGCGGTGGTGGGGGAGGGCGATCGGGCAGGAGCGCACATGCGCTGTTCCAATAACGTCGACTGCCATTCTCCTCGAATCGACCAGACCTTGAGATTGAGGGAATTTTATTTGAAAGGAAATGTTTTATTCATTTTAATTTATTTCCTTTTTCTGGTCGTTACGCTTGTGAACTTTGTTTTTATGGAGCTGCGCGATAGATACTACGGCGCTATTAAATTTCTCTCGATAAAGAGGGACTCCTCTTTTATTACGGGACATTATGTGGTTTTTATACGGGCAAATTAGATTAATGAGTCTTATTTGGGAGCTGTTTGTAAAGTGGCGTGTTGACATGGCCGATGTTGGTGAATAATTTTTTTTGCAAATGGCACACTCTATCTGAATAAATGCCGCTTAAGTGACGCTTTCGGCATATTTACCGGCACACTTTCAAGCGCACGACAAGCCCCCGCGAGCCTTAATGCACCCATTAATTGTTTCGTAGTAATGAAAGGAAATCCAGATAAGATAACAGGCGCGGACAACTATTGCTACCAACGCCAACAAATTCCCTACACTTTAGGCCCACGAGAGCATACAACATCTACTCACCGCACAAATAAACAACGTATTATTGATGAAATAATGCATGCGTAAAGAATTTTATATCCGCTGGTCCACATGATATATCGGATATTAAATCATGGAGTAGCCATCTCTCCAAACTTACTTCTCAAACTATTAAAGTTTTCCTACGCTCGCGATTTTAACTTTCACTCGCGTTTACCAAGAAGTTTTCCGGCCTTTTTATGGCGAATACTTGTTTGCAATTTCGCAGTGAATCGCGCAAGCACGAGTGACCGAAATTAACAATTTCAATGCGACTCAATGGAAATAATTGCAATAAACCTACTACAATTGTTATTATCAGAACGATATTATCATTGTGTTTTGTTTTTTTTCTTTTTCATTTTTAATTCCAGTGCTCCTAAATAGCAGCCTGCATATAAGTTACGATCGAGTGAATTTATTTAGTGATGTTTTGATGTAATGTCGATATGCTATTGTAATGACGATGTACTAACAAAAAAATTACCACGTAAATATACTGTTTGTTCAGAGGCAAAGAATTATATTTTTAAAAATTTCAAACGAATTTCCATTTCAGTTGAATAATTTTCTCATATTTGACTTTGAATGTGTGATTGTCATTTTTGCGAAAACTTATATTAATTTTGGCACTGGCCCATTAAATTGCTTGAAACGATCTTTAACGAAAAAGGAATCCAATCTCCTTTCTTATGATAAAAGAGAAAATTCTTAATCAGAATTCTTTACCAAACTTGCAAAATAAAATTACAAAACTTGATCAACGGAAGTAGGTAATAAAGAATCAATATTCACATTTTTTCTTTTTTATTAATAAACGATTGAAGTGTATCGTTAGTACTTTTACTTTTAAATTCATTATTTTCGATAATTTCAATTTAAAATGAAAGGTGCAAGTGCATTGGCAACGGCACACCATCAAACGACGCAAAGCTATAAGAATCAATTAAAATAAATTTATGGAATACATTTATATTTCATTCAAATTGACATTATCTCTAGTGTTATACATTGGACACTTTATCTGCCACATACGCGATCATACTACATGTGTGGATTTGTATTCTCAAACTGATTAAATGCTGTAATGTTACAGCAGTAATGGGTTTTCGATTTTTTACTTCTGAAAAATAAAAATACAAATTTAATTGAGACTCAACACTGTGGGGTGATGTTTTTGCAAATGAATTTAATTATTTTTATGTAAAAAAAAAAAAAATTGTTTCGCATGACAACACTGTCAGTGATTGTAGTCGAGTGAAGAGCTGATGAGAATTGTACGGACATTTTTACTAACAACATTTATTATAACTAAATTGTAATATCGAGAGCGAATATAGGGGTGCTCAACTTTTTAATTTCTCGTGAAAAATTGCAAAATTCATGGGTACTCGAAAGTACAATTATCTCACGTATTTGAATTTTCATTTGTCGCCACATTCTTTTTTGCAGATATTAATAGAGGAAAATGTTATAAATAGTTATTTATAGTGGATATTCATATTATTAGGCGAAATTATTGCAATTTTTAATTTTCTTAAAGTGGCAATATACATTTCTTACGTATCCTCGATTTTTTTTCCCGTTCGTATGCTACTTTCATCGCTCAAATTTTAAAACTAAAAGAAAGAAATTTTTATATTTGCTAACAGTATGCTATCTACTTCACCTTTAGCACAGCAAAGTTAACAATTTTCAGAATTTTGTTCTAGCATTTGATGAGTCTCGATATAAGAGTTTTATATCGGAATGCTAAATTAAAAAGTGCAAAGATTATATCTTAAAAAATTGTAATTAAATATTGATTTTGCATTTGGTTAATCTTCTTAGGTTTAGATATTCCGGCATATTACGCAGATTCTGATTCTGATTGAATCATTACATCCAATCAATTGCAAAAATATTTATTCTCTTTGGGATATTGATGTAACAATATTTAATGAAAAACATTTAGTACGATTCTCTTAATTTCCACCAATTTTCAAGTCGTTGATTCTGTGCGAGTTTTGATTTTTTAGTGTACGTACACAAAACCTCCAACCGAAGCTTTTTTATCAATATATAATATACTTTGGACCTAATAATTTACTTCTTTAGATTACAATATTTTATGACTAATAAGATTCTTCGTATAAAAATATTCATTATATGTAATATTATTATGGATCCTGTTGATTTCCCGAAAAAGGCCGGACGAGAAATCACACATTGTTGACAATTTAAATATTATCGATGAAAACATTAAATAGAAAATAATGGCGAGAATAATATTTACGGCTATACCTTGAAATCTGGTGATATACATATTGAAATGAGCAACTGCAAATCGAAAGAACCAGGAGAATTCAAAGACCCTAGCAACTTATGCTCATCCCATATACACAAAACATAGCTGCAGAGTAAATAGTTGCACGCGAAGAAAATCGATGCATTGAATTATATATTCCATCTACTGCATCCTCCTTCAATGCAAACGCCTTTCTTCTTTCATTTCAAAAACATTTCTCAAATAAAGCATTTCAAATTTAAGATTTTTCATTTCCTTCCACTTTATATTCTGACAATAATTATTGCTTCATAAACACAACACAGACATTTGTCCTACGTTTGCCGTGAAATTAGTTTATTATGAAATATAGGATGGGAAATTTATTCCATTAAAAGATATTTGCCTATTGACAAGATATTGCGATTTAATTATTTACATTATGACCATTGGAAATTATGCCTTACCTTTTAGAATAACATTCCAGTATTTACAGCTAGATTAGGGAAAAATGTTTTAAATATCTTCTCCTCGAGCATTAAACATATTGTTAAAAATACTTTATGAAAGTAAAAATATTTACTATAGAATAATAGTTTGGAGTATAAAAACATAAATAAATTATTAAGAAGTGGATAGATAAGCTTGAAAGCGCGATAGTTTGCGTACAATATTAAATAATGTGCAAAAGTTCGCTTTAAAATTGCATTAAAAATGTATTTTAATAAACATTTTGATTGTAAACTTTGCAATTCCAAAACAATAATGCATAACGCACGAATAATTTCATAAATATAATTTAAAAGCGTATTGGCATAATTCTTATAATTGACGAGATTACGTCTGAAATTTCTTTAAATGAAAAGCTATTGCGTAAATTAATATTATTACCTAATATTTATTACATTAAATTAATGAACTTTATGTAATTGAAGAGAGAAAAGAATTTGTAAATATTTATGGATAAATGAAAGATTACACAATTCTCTGGTAGATTGTAGGAAGGCAGTATGAATAATATTATTAAAAATATTTTCAAATTGTATTTGAAAAATCTATATTTTAATGATTGATTGAACAGAGGTAAATTATTATTTCTCATATTTTGAAAAAAAAAAAAAAAAAGAAAAGAAAAAAACTTTCACTTGAATGAAACGACCACTAGATGTTTACATTTTGTGATGAGCAATACTGCTAGTTACAATAAAATTAAACATTATTTTAATGATGAATATTATTCTGTAGAGCTCCGAAGAGTCTGCATTCCTTCAAATTTATTTGTATTAACCGAATGATAGATTACGCACTCTTAATATTATTTGCCTTTAATTTTAATGGCAAATCGAGCGCGTGCATCAACCCATTATTTATAATACCACAAACGCCGGATTTTAAGGTCAATTGTCCAACTCGATTAAATGAAGCGGTTGTTTTAGAATCGCCGTCCATTGTTTTATGTGCTTGATCGTCCAACCAATATTCACTCAACTGTTTACCAATACCTGTACGCGTGAATTAGTTAATTTGCTTGTATATACCTGCTAACAAGTGCCAGCAGACAAGGTTGTATTTTCCTCGTAGTTATAGACTTTAAAAAATGGGCGAGAAAGATTAGTGTTTTGATATTAGGCGGGCGATATTTGTTTGGCAAAGGAACTCTTTCGTATATTTCGGACGAATGTGTATTGAAACAAAGTGATTATAACATCTATAAATTGTCCCCAATATTAAAAATAACGGGCCAATGACTTTTCACACAACTGACAGTTATTATATTATTATGTAGTGGCTATTTGTAGTTTAAAAAAAACCAAGTTCTTCATTATTTATGAGTCAAGATTAATTTGGCGAAAGATATAGAGGGAAGCAATTGGATTATTCAAAGGGTAGAAGTTTTCGTGATTCTAAATGTATCGAACTTGCACGAAGAGGAAAATTTCAATGAAATTGAAATTATAATTTTAATAGCGTGAAAAATGTATCGTCGTTGGGTTAACTTTGCCTCAAAGCACTTAAATATCCGTTATAGTAATAACTTTAATAAAATATTATTTAACCTTTAAGTAGGCCTTTAGACAATTCCTATGCAGCTTTATAATGTCAAATACTCGTAAGACAAGCTCTTTTGATAAATGATAATAGAAATGCGTTAACGATATTTATAGATCATCGCTGCGCAAAACATTAATATTGCAATGAACGTATTAAGAATGAGCGAAATGAGGGAAAAGAGGGAAAAGAGGTAAAAGATAAGTCAATGTTAGCGCAAAACCAATAGTCCTCGGTGAGGCCTCGCAATAACTTCCAGATTATTGCAAACTTCGTGTCAGATAAATAGGAAAATATACAAGGGATCGGGCATCTTCAACGTTTCCCATTAATTTGAAAGAGGAGTGACTGAAGCGCTTAGCTAACCCTATGCCAGTGAGCCTGAAATCTGCTTGGATCGAAAGCTTCGGGTTCAATTACAAAGGGAATGAATAGGAGGAAAAGTGGAGCACAAAAGAAGCGGAAAGAAAGGGCGATTAATCAGGGAGTCGTCGGCTCGTAGGGAATCGACTAATTATTTCATTAAGATCGGCCAGCAGTGATATTTGCTCCCCTCGTTCGAGTGTATAAACACCAAGGAAGCATAGCCGCTCGCCTCATCATCACTCATATCAGCTGCTACTTACTGCCGAGGCCGCATGTTCGCGTCCCGCGGCTCCCGTACCCGCGTCCGGTAATAACGGGCTGCACCTCCGCCTCCTGGAGAAGGGTCCTCGGGCTTGGATGGGTAGGGGATGGTGGGGGGTTGGGGGAGGCCTCGCGCCGCGTGTCGCGCACTTAAATTTCTACGCAATTAATCTTACCTCCAAGTTTTATTACGAACGAGCGAGCCACTTGCGCGCCCATAATGCCCCCGGGGTAGCTCGCTCTCCTCCTCCTCCCGTAACCCCCATCTCATCCCCATGCTCCATCCCACCCCTCCGCCACCAACCCCAAACTCCCCTTGCCGACCGCACCCCGGCCCGGCCCGACGAGTCTGGAGTCGCCGGTCGTTCCGGGCCGACTCCAGTCGTACTAATTTTAAAAGTTTCGCACCTCGCCTCGCCAACTTTTTCACGCTGTTAAGAAGTCTTCCGTAACAGAATTTACAACTTCAATGTCGCCTTCGGTCGAGCCCTCGGACCGTACCTCCAAGACATCGACGCTTTAATTTTAATCAATTTTACGCCGCCGAGGCCGATATTCACCTACCAACCAATCAACATTATTATTACTCGGCTTTAACGTAACTCTGTAATGTATTTGGGACATAATCAGATCAGAGAGATATGATTGAAATCCTATTATTTCGCTAAAGCTTCCCGATGAATTTATTTAAATGTATTTAATGCGAGCAGATTGGAATTATATTATCAAATGTATCGAAGATTATACTAATCGAATTGAATGGATAAGCCAACAATTTATTCCGAATTTTATTTACATAATATTCTGCCTGCTCGGGCAAATGCCGTTGAAAAAGTGTTTTATCGCTTACCTCGTAAAATTCGCCTGCTTCCTCATTTCATACTTTTTCATCGTACACACTTTTTGTCGCACAGGGCACCACCAGTCCATTTACATAAAAAAACATTTATCATCGCGATTATATAAACAGGGATTGTATAATGTCGTTAATTTAAGTAATAATGCAAAGCATTGGCAATTAGAGGTCGATCGAGCATTAAAGCATACGTTTAGCTCAACTAATCCCAAAGTATTTCTCTCTCTCACTCACTCTCTCTCTCTCTTTATGTCTATAATTTTCTCTGTAATTTAATTTTCTCCATAATTTATGATTAAATCGTATTATAGCCCAGCTCAATTATTATTTATTTATTATTATTACCTTTGCTTTATGCTTGCACTCATAATTGTGTTTTTCGATTTACGAGTATTTTTGCCTTTCAATGCTATTCTGGTACATTATTCTTATAATATTTGCGTCTAATGATTTTCACGTATTGTTCTAACCTTATGGAAGTACAGCCATCCCGACATATATTTTTTATAAACATATTTTATATAAATGACATTGTAGATTGATAATATTGATAATAAGGTTACGAATTGCCATCATAGTTTTCCACATTGATAATTCATTTAACGGTGTCTTTTTAATATAGAAATTATAGAATTATTCTCTTTAAATAAAAGGACGATATTTTTATTGAATTTTGAGCTTAATTTTGTGTCGATAAATTTTTAACGATTTAATTAAAATATGAGAGCTTAAAAAATTTTTGTTTAAAGCAATATTGTTTCACATAAATACAATGAAAGTCCATATATTTTTACAAGATAATATTTTAAACAAAATATGGCTCTTAATGTTTTCAAACGCGAAAAGTTGTATAAGTAATCGCAGCCATTTCCCTATCTCGTTATTCCAAAATCTTCTGCAAGTCAAATTCCTCGCGTTTTCTTGGAATTGACGCAAGTCCAAAGTGTCTCTTATCGTCGAGCTTCTAATACATATTTTTCAATCCCATCGAAATCTTATATGCAAATAATGCAAACAGCTTACAATTTGCATTATCCAATGAATTTCGGATCAACTCTTGTGATGGCCAGTAGTTACACATTATCTCGTTGTACGAGAACGCAAAGAGGAGAAAAAGGAAATGGAAGAAAATTCACAGCAGGAATTCCGTGGCCGAGCCTCACGAACGCGACAATAATTAATAAGGTAAATCGTTATGGTCGCCGAGCCGAAATGTTTATTCATAAGCACTTATAGTGCGAGTACTGGTCTAACTGGACAAGATGGAGGCGACATGCGCTATAAGAAGTGAAAAAGGTCCGAGTGAGGCACGAGGCACCAACTAATGACGCGGAACACGTGACGCGCGCGACGAACGTCGTTCTCCGTATGAAAATGGTGCAACTTGCCAAGAGGCTTCAGCTGTAAAAGTGCATAAAGGCAGGAGAATTGGAGTCAGGTTACGACGTGACAGGCCGGGACTCTCTCTCAACCATTGACTGTTGTAAGGCGCGAATGAGGTAACAAAATAAGATAAAAGGGAGTCTTAGCCGACGGACCTCATAGCATTCGAAGCAGCGAGGAAGTCACTGCCGAGTGTATAACTTGTAACTGATCTGATAATTGCACGGCAGTTGAGCAATAATTGAAGGCAAAGCCATTAAGTGTTATGGAGTTTGATGATTATTAGATTGAATTTGTAAATTGAAGCCCCGAAGTTTGTGAGAGCGAGGGTATGAAAGTTGAAGGCTTCGAGTGCATTTATGTTTCGGCATTATTTGAGCTTGTCAATATCGAATTAGAAATCTTTCCACGATAATATTGTTAGATGTGTTGTGAGAATTACGATTATGGTCGAAGGAAAGAAAGTAAATGGACGCTTAATGAAAGACAGTATTGTTGGCTGAACGAATTAAAGCCAGTCGAAAGAGTAAAGAAAGTTCGATTACTCGTTGGGATATAAATTTATACACACATATATATATATATATATATACACAGAAATATATCGAGAGACTTAATGAAATGTCTATCTCTGGAATTGATAAGATTAATCGAATAATATAATGAATGCGACTTAATCTTGAGATGTGAAGAGTATCGTCCAAAGTAAGGTTGATATCACTATAAATTCATTGCCTCTGTGCCATCAATTAATGAATATTAAATATTAAATTGCAGCTGGTAATATATTTCCAGTGATTCCGGTATTAAATCACTTAAATATATTACGCGTATATTTGCAAAACATGAGATCGCCTCGAATGTAAATAGTTTTGATAAAAATTTTCATTTCAATATACTCGATATACTTGGGAAGCAGTGCACTGCATTGGAGAAAAATATATATTCCATGAAATGTATTAGGCGAAAAGTTTTGAAAAGTTATTCGTTAAAATAGTTAATACTTTTAGAAGGCATGCCACGACAAATGAGTTCATGCACGGAATCTTTTTCTAAAAGGACTATATATTCAACAATAATCTATTAAAATATAGAATGCGACATGTAGACAAAATTGTTCATTATTTCCCTTCTAAAGCAATACTCTTTTATTTTATTTAGAATTTTGCTTTCATAGCCATTCTCGATTCTCCCATTGTCCGGCAATGTTTTTCCTATGCTTCAACAAAATTATTGAAATACTATTCGCAAAAAAATTTTTAATTCTTTATTGAATAATTAAATATTCCTTCTATTAAATAGCACTCGAACACAAGGACAAATAAATAATTTAAAATTATAATACAATAGGAATAAAATCATAGTATACATTGTGTACTCTAATTAGAGTGAAGGGTCAGGAGTTAATCATAAATATACAGGTATTTCAGTTAAAATTCCACAAGTAAAAAAAAGCATTATAAAACTGTATAAATTGACTTTGAAAAACATTGATGCATCTTGGATTGAACTTTACGTTTCTGTCATCAGAAATTATTACATTATATGCATTGCAATGTATAGGTGGCTTATGTGACATAAAGCCTATTTTTAATATCTCTTCGTTCATTGCAACATGTCATTGAAAGTTCCTCATTTATCTTTATTCGGGCGTAATTTTAGGGACTGCGATTGTTTAATTCAAGCTACCCTTCTGTTGAGCCGTACCCAATATATTATTTTCACTTTTTAAATTATGTTGCTAAGGTAATACGAGAGAGTGATATTATGCTCGTATAGATTTTCAAATAAAATATTATGAGACGATAATGTAAATCTGTCGCGTGGTCAATGAAAATCTCTAATAATTGATATCAGGCCGTAAGATTGGGCGAATACGCTCCCCTGACGTAATTCGTTAAAATTAATTTCACAAGTTTATTCCACACTGCACATCGATCACAACGAGTATATATATGACTTTTTTCACAATTATGCTTTATCTGCCGACATAAAAACTATTAAAGCTAATAGCGTTTCATGCATGTGCCTCACGTAGCCTTAGCAAAAAGTAACCAAAACTTGGTTCAGCATTGAAAGTGTTGAAAAACACACATTTAAAGCAAATCCTTTAAAATATCATTTTATAAAAGTATTTAAAACCTAGCTTATTAATTAAGTTAATATCACTCTTTTCTATGGGATAAAATTTAAAACGGCATTATCAAATATTATAGAGAAAGTGCATTAAAAGAAACTGTCATGTAAACTATCTTTTTCATTAATAATATAAAATTATACTTCTATTCATTAAATATGGAGCAGCATAATTTAAAAGCCAGTACCAAACTCCATTATGAATATTTAAAAAAGAAGCTTAAACATCTTTTAAAAAGATGAACAAAATAATTTATTAGTTTAGCCGGAAAACCAATATAAAATGCTAAAGTTTATATATAAATAAAATATATCCTGAAAAATATAGTTTTTAATGAACTCGTGTAGCCGTCCACGTCCCTTCTCATCCAATTACGTTATAATCTTAAAAAATATTTTTATAATTTTTATAAAAGACGTTCATCATGTGTGAAACTATAATGGCTAATAAACATTAAATGTGATTATATTAACAGTTTCCTCTCTACGATGCACATGGATTATACTTACTTTAATTTATATGTGGTTTTTATATTTTTGTAATATTAATATGCCTAAGCTCGTTACTTCTTTGTAAATATTCGAATGCACGATGATGGTCTTATCATCCGAGTGTTATACTCGGGCGCAATTCGGGATTATATGTGTCTTGTATTACTCGCGAGGCTTAATATAAACAGAAGTAATATCTGTCCGACATCAGCTGTCTACAACCGCTTATTTGAATATTCGTAGTAGACTTCGTGTCTCAAGGTTATATCCTCTGCTCATAAGTTTATGGAAATACTATGATACGATAATAATCATTTGCTAAATAGTATTTGAATAAAATTCTCAAAACAAAGCAGAATCTTTGGAGGTGAAAAGAAATTCAGTTTTTTTTTTTTGCACAAATAATTTTTAATCAATATTATATAATACAAAGAGTCACTCGATTCATTCTATATTTCAGGATATTTGGTTAATTAGAAATGTTTTAAAAATTTACAAACTTTACAATAAATTTCAAAATTTCAATATTTTGTATTGCAATAAAAATATTCAATTTACGATTGCATCACTTGAAAATTCTTAATTCTGTAATTATTATATATAAATATATTTATATATAATAAGTAGATGAATTATTTTATTCAACCAGTGGAAACTAGAATATGTAATTGTAATTTTTAAGATAATTTTTAAGATGTGTGTATATATATATATATATACACACCTATTGTAAGATCTCAAGAAAAGATTTTTATAAACAAAATAAAATAAATTGCTTGACTATAATTTGTGGGCATATTGGAAGGTATTCAATTTTATATACAAATATTTTAAGATTAATTTTTAATTACATTCGCAAGATTGTTTAACTTTATGTATGGAAAACCAATTTTCTAGTCTAAAATGATCAAAGAGAGGCCCGAGGCAAAATGTGAAAACATAGAAGCTACCGAGCCTATATAATTTCATTGTACTTACACGGCATGAGCATGTACTTAAAATTTCTATAAAAAGTTATTAAATTAATGGCTCAGCTGTTATAAATTTTAAACGATATGGAACGTATTTTTAAAAACCTTTCAAAATCCGTTGAAATCAGATTTCTTTCTTCGTCTAACAAAATGTAAAAATCCTTCTCCAATGACTATTTGAGATCATATATATATATATAGCAGGACGCCGTATAACTTTGCATCTTCTTAGCGATGATAAATTGAAGTGACGCCGATCTCAATCCCTTTAGCCAGACTTAATCCCGAAACCGTCACATTTAATTTACTCTCCTCGCTAAGATTATGTAACAAGAATTGTACATTAAGTACCTAAATACTTCACAAAAGGTTGTGTCTACACTGTAATAGTAGCTTTCTCGTAGGACTCGGCCACCATAGAATGTTGCATTTAATTATGTTCAAGTCTGTGGTGACTATAAAATGTAATAACTGCAAAGATAAAGAAATTGAAATTAACCTCAGTTGGTAGAAAGTAAGTCTTTCTTTATGTCAATTAATGCATCTGCAGATTGAAATTCATGCGACATGTGCGCAAACATTAATATTGTGCCAATGAATTTAGCGTTTCGTTACATTAATTTGAAGATTAGTGATATCAATGAAAATCTAATGAACGAAATGCTCCTTTTTATTTCCATTTTGTTCAATTCCGCTGGCAGAAAATCCAATCGACTCGTTCAATTAAAAGAATCCGTCGTTACGTGGAGGTGCAATAGGCGAAAATAGGTCGTCACTTATTAGTCTGATTAACGAAAAATTAAAATACAAACAGCAAAGCTCCCAAGCATTTAGTCGATAAATTAAAATTTTATACGAGAAAAATGAAAATCGCGCGAGGCTCGTGAAAATAAAGCGTTATTTCATCGCGAGTTTAAGTTTTTTAAGGGAAAAAAAGGAAATTGCAGGGAAACGTATTGGCATTTAATAGCCAATATTTAATTGCTTAATAGCATGGAGCTGCATTAAAATGGCACAAACTCGAAAGAAGAACAATATCTTATTGTCTTCGTCGTGTCAGTCAGGAGGACTAAGCATTATACTCTCTTAAAAGGTATTTCAGACGAACTAAATATACGTAAGTTTCCAAGTCATATCAAGGGAGAGAGGAAAAATTAGAGAGAGAAAAAAGGAAACAGATATATTCTAACGTTTTGCATATTTTTTGCAGATATCCAAGTCATTGGAAGCACCAAAGCCGAAATCCGACCTCGCAAATTCGCTTCTTAAAAAGCGAAAACCCCTTTTGATAACCCGCTCTCTACTCAGCATGATTCTCTAGAAGAACGTATTGCCGGCAATATGTAAGCGGAGAATTTTTCCACGCGATGAGCTGGCAGATTTAAATATTTTTAACTTATAGAAGTGTTGGTCTCGTGTCCTCCTCTGCGCCGCGCTCGAATAATAGGAAGTGGTACGACTTTGCGTTAAATCAGACGCCCGCACCGTTTCTCTCTCTCTCGCTCACTTTTTGCTCCTCCTCCTCTCCTTCACCTCCCCCACTCCCACCCTCGTCACGCCTCGTACTCGCACTCGTCTGCTCTCTCTCTCTCTCCTTCTCTGTGTGTGGATCTTTCGTGCTCTCGTTTGGTTCTGTGGGCACGCGCAGGCAATGGAAAACATTGCATGTAATATTCCTCGGCAGCAGACAGCATGACTTATCGCCGGAGGAAATGGAAGAACGAAACAGCGGTTTGCAGCAGAACCCGTGTATATAGTTGGTGGTGGTGGTGGTGGTGGTGCTGCTGCTGCTGCTGCGCATAGATGAGATTCAGCGCGAGTGGTCTTCCGTATTCATGGGCGAGAGACGGGGTGGGGGAGTGCAGTTGCGCGGTAGGGGGAGGTAAAGTGTCGGAAAGAAGGGTAAGTGCGAAGAATAAGGAAGTCGAAGCGAGATAGCGGCTAACTGCGCAACTATAACGATACACGATAGCATTCTCCGGTTTCTCATGCCCGCTCACCCAGTGGATATGTACGCATGTGTCTATGCATACATTTACCCTCTGGTATAACGACTGTGAAGAACTTTGGTTACGCTCACCCCCGCCAAGTTATGAATTAGCTTGGCGAGTGCTTTTCTCTATCGCGCGCCTCCGGTGCTTTCCTTCTCAAGTGAAAGAAAGGAACAAGGAGCGGGTGGAGAGGGGTGGGGGTGGAGAAGCTCTCATAATATTTAAATGGGAGAGAACGTGACATTTACTTCGGGCATGGTTTGGCGCGCAGGAGTTTCCTTTTTTTCTGGATTCTCTGCTTTTACGTTTATTTTCGTTTGCCTTGATTTTCTCGTTCCTTCTTATCATCGTGACATGGGATTGTCGAGTAAGAAGGGCTTTGTAAAAAAAAAAAATTGTGCCGTTAAAATAGCCATTTGGAGCCGCCACTTTATTTTTGATAAAAAGGCGTTTGTGTTGCCTTATTTTTTACTTAATGTCTTTGTACTTTTTGATTTTGTCTGCGTATGCATACTTTGAAACTCTAATTTTTCTTTTCAATTATTTTGTTCGTGGCGATTGTATTTCGGCTTGCAGTTTGTGGAAAATAGAGCCTACGCAAATTGCAAATGTTTCCATCCAAACAAATTAATTTTAGATTATTTTTAAGATTACTTTTTAAAACAACGCTTATTTCGTTGATCAATTATTGTTATAATTGAGTTAGTATGCAAACTTCTTTGTAGTTCAATTTAAGCAGAAAAAAAAAAAAGAAAAAAACTATTCCATATTGTAAGAGAAAACATTTCTTTATGCGAATATACAAAAATTTTATTCGTAAGAAGTAATAAAGAGCTACGAGTATCGTTGCGTCTTGGGTAAAAGTTTACTTTTACGAAAGTTTGACTCGAACTTTCGAAACTACAAATGAAAATTAAGGTAATGCAATAGCTATCAAGCCTTGGCGAAAATTTAACTTTTGTTAATATTTTTTACAATTAATGTACTTTATAGAATAAATTATGTTAAAACCCTAGGAAATTATATGTTACTTACTTGAGACAAAAAAAAAAATCTCATATTTTAATATGCTATTTAGAAATATTAAGTGGTTAGTGGTTTAGTAGCAGAATTGAAATGATAATAAATTTCATTTTTTTTTACGCAAATTCTAATTTCTCGCAAATTCAAATTTTCAGTACGCGAATAAAATATCATCAAATAATTGTTATAAAAAATGATCAAATAATAGCAAGTAATGCTTCACGAAGATATTACTTATTTTCCTGATTTTTATATAATTTTTAAACTACGTTCGAACTATGCAAGTAAATCCTTACCGTTTCTACCTAAGAAATATTTCTTGCATAACATCATTATTTTCCACAATATTTAGCGTATTCCTTTACATAACCAAGTGACACTTTATTAAAGTCAACAGAGAAAAGGTACTTATTTTTTAAACTTTGATCGAGAAATGAATTGGCTTACTCAATCAACTAATTAATTGATTAATTTATTTTGTTTTATTGGGCGCGTGATTGTGAAGCTAATGGATCTTATCGAAGTAGGCTAATTTCATTTGAATTTTTTTCATCGTCACTTCTCGCACATATAGCCTAAGTAAGGCCAAGTGGGACTGGAAAATGAAAAAAATCAAAAGCTTCGTGAGACATTTAATCGGACAACAGGATTCACCTTTGCATTGTATAATAGTCAGTTCCCCATATCCCCCTAGTGCTTAGATAAGAATCTAATCTCACTTTGGGGCAGCGGTGGTTGGATAAATTCTCAATTGTGCTCAGATTTTATGTCGTATTAATCCTTTATTTTCTCTCCTGGCCTCCATCTTCTACTCTCTCTCTCTCTCTCTCTCTACCAATAAACGCTGCGACAATCGCTCCTATGGGCTTTAAGTGAAATACTTAAAATTTGGAGTTGCACCCTCGGTTTCTCAAGATTATAGATGTATGAGTTTCATTATTCGACATTACTCCAGCAGACTGAAATAGTGAGCTGGAGGTGAAATTAATGATGAAATGGAAGTATTATGTATTCATCAAATACATATAGCACTTTTTTAATGAGTCGATTTATCCTCCCAAGTTGTACATGGAATTTCCATTTAAGTTAGTAAACAAGAGTACTGCTATCATTATAATGAATTAATTTCTTTTTGCATTAAACTTATCTGCTTTTACGTATATATATATAAAGTAATTACTTGGCAGATATTTCGGTTGAAATTTTCAGATTGTTCGAAGGCCAAAATTTTGTATGACTGACGTATAATTTCATGGCAATTTCTTAAAAACATTTAAAATTATTGCACATTAATTAGAATGTATATATAAATTAATTGCAATTTAACAATATTATCAAGAGCATATGAATACAGATAATATTATTTATAATTGCAATATTTTATAATTTATATGTTTATAATTTATATTCTTTAAATTTGATTGAGTATAAAATAATCAAAATTGAGTTAATTAACGTTAGGTGAGTTTTTAATTGCTTAAATTACAATGCAATATTAATAATATTATAATCGAAGCAGTTGAAAGTTTGTTGTTAAATATTTCTTCCATAATTATTAATGTAAATTAAAAACCGTAATTATTAATATTCATTAAATAAGCGATTATATTAAATATTATAAAATATTATAAAATACTACGTGGTATTATGAAAAATAAGTCACAAAGCTTGAAATACTTCAGCAACAATATCAATAATTCCTTGCAAATTTTAAAATCAAAGTAGACTACTTTCATCAATTCGAAAAAATCTCATTTTCTTAAATTAAACACATTTAATTCTATTTAATTTCTTTCCCCGCAAGTCTCACTACTTTTTTAATGAAATGGGAATGAATTTTAAAATAATACAAAAGTATTATTTAATTAACTAAATATGTAATGTAAAATATATGACACATTTACAACTCTATTTAATTATACTATGATCTGTACTCGAATGAACTTTCATAATTTTATTATATTTCAAGTCATTGGTATATATTGTAAATAAATTGTTGTTACAAAAGTTGATTGTTTAAAATATATGATATAAATAATTAAATCAGCAAATCACTTACAATTATATAAATATTGTTGTATTTAAATAAGTGATTCGGATATAATTAATTATAATATAGATTAAATAACTGAGAAAACAAAGTTTTAATTAATAATTAAAAAGTAGTACTCGTTAAATTTTTTATAAAATTGTAAATATAGCAAGTGATACAAAAGACAACTTATGATGAAATTTTTTCCAACATTTCTTAAATCTGTTAAAATAAAATATTTTTGTATTTCTATAATTTATAAAATATTTATATAATCATTTTCATCTTGAGGAAATACAGATGGTCGGTTCAATTGTTATTAAACTTTATGGAAACGTTATTATGAAACGACGTTTTGATAAATATATTATTATATGATAAATCAAGTATTTATAAAGTAATTTTTGAATAACTTTTATTTAAACGACTGAAATATTGGTACTTAATGATCTATGATGTTATTTAATTATTGTTCTTTAATGTCATATTTCCAATATATACAAATCATATTTGATAAATCAAAGTCTATTGAATTGAGATTCATACGATTCGATTATTCATATGATTCATTTAATTGTATTGTATTTTGGTGTTTGTAATACTTTACTACACGTGAAATACAATTTTCACGCTGATAATTTTATTTCTTTATTTTACTATTTTTTTCCTCTATATATAGTAAATGAACGAAAGCTTATTCTTTTTTGAGTTCAATAGATACATTTTACTGTTTCGAAAATTTTTTTCTATCTTTCAATGTTTCTCAATTTTTTAAAATTATTTCATTACTTAAAAAAATAGTAAATATAAATAGTTAAATATATTAACAGTTAAAAGAATATAGAGAATATTAATAATTAATAAGTAAGTTAAATTATCACTTGAACTTGAACTATAACATTTACATGAAAATCTAAATAAAAACAATTTCTTAAGCAAGAATGAAGAGAGATACAATTATTTTTGATGATATTGTTATTAATACCAATTTAACAAAAATAAAAAGTAAATATTTAAAAATCATAAGAAAAAAAAGACCAATGCTATTCTTAATCACAACTTTTTCTAGTATGCAGTATATATGTATATATATATATATATATTGGATACACATACATATCTTCAAAGCAGTCCAAAACTGTTTTTTAATCATTTTGCATGATAAACCAATTGAAATGTACAACTTCTTATTTTATAATTTACAATTTAAGTATATGCTAATAAAAAAGAAAGAAAAAATTATTTTCGTAATCTTGAGCTTGCGTTAACATTAGTAAACAATTTAATTTTTCGTGTCATGATATTCTTATTTTTAATTTTAATGAAATTTAATGGGAAAGGAAGAATCAACAAGCTTTGAAATAATATTTAAGCATCTAATTAATACTTGAATTTTATTATATTTGAAATTTTATTCTCTATTATTAGTGAATTTTGATGAATTTGATGAACGAATGAATTTTGAACGATGTAATAGTGTTCGGCGTCCGGCTCGAATAAAAAAGGAATGGCCGCGGACCCGAGTGTGTGAATTCTCCCCACGAATGTGCGAGGGAGAAAGAGATAGTGGAAGGGTCGAGATAGCAGGGTAAAAAGAATCGTAGACAAAATAGGCGGTTTTAATGCCGGTTAACACTTGAATTTATTGAACAAAAAATAA
>JAPYYT010000826.1:0-42655 GCA_030522565.1 Ceratosolen corneri | reverse complement strand
ACATATATATATAAATATATATATATATATATATATATATATATATATATATATATATATATATATATATATAATTCGTTTGCAATATTCATTATATACACATGCGATATTGTCATACATCTGTTTATATAAGACTTTTACAATCCTTAAGTATTCCAGGTGAGGTAATTCATGTATTTACAAATATATGAAGATATATATATATATAGTATTATAAGAATATAACAAATAAAACATAAAATAATATAATATATTTTCTATTATAAATTAAGACGAAAATGCATAATGTTATAGTTTCATCGAATATTGTGTATGTGTGTGTGTTTGGCTATGTACATATAATATATATACTATATTTCTTTTAGTTGTTATGAAATTGGAACTACGTTATTGTTATTTCCAATAAATAAAATGGATATTCAAATTTAATAAAAGTAGCGATATTTTACTGCTTCGAACTCTTTATTTACTTAGAAAACTAATTATTGCAAGGAAGCAATATGATAAGAACTGTCTTTTTAAAGTGAAAAAAAAGCAAATTCAAGAAAATATTCGCGAAAAAGTTATTTTTCTAATTAAACGTAAATAATGAATACAAAAGTCTTCATAATTCCGGATTAATTTTAACTGTACTGTAACACTCTTTCAGCAAACAGTGCTTTCACAAACTCTTCTCGACAGGTCTTCAGACAACATTCAAGCAAACTGGAAATTCCGTTAATTTTCCTTCAACGAAATTCCACTGCACTGCACTTCACTCATGTATTAATTTCGCCCGACTTTCCTTATTCTCTCTCACCTTCTCACTCCTCTTTCTACACCAGCCTATTTCCTTCCCTTCTTTTTTTTTACCACATCTCGAACTTATCTCTTTCTATTCTACTGTATTTTCTTATTCGAGTTGTTCACCTTATTTCACTCTTTAAATTATTTTCCCTTTATCCACAGCTCTTCCTTTAAAAATGTATTGTAACTAATACTATTTCCTAAATATACTCTTAAAAATCTTGCCCGATTCACCGAATTTACCTCTAATGATGAACAAATATAGTTATCAGTAGAGTAATTATTGAACTATTGACATAAACACGTATTTCCACTCTACAACACCTTACGATTATTATTTGCATTTATGCAACCTACCTTAATCATAATTTAAACGAATGTTAACAATGAAAATTTATAAATGATTCTTATGACTTAATGTTAATAATTACATTACATTTGAAATTCAATGAGAGCATTTTATTTATATTATAAAATAGTAATTGTCTGTGTCCGATTTTCATCGAAAACATTTAATTGTGTATAGGAGTAAGTAAAAAAAGTCATATGCACATATTATACGTGTGCGTGCATGCTTGTAACACACATATGTGTGTGTTACATTGAACGAATTATAAAAAATTATTCGATAAAATTGTGCTTCTACCATCGACTGTCAAAATAGATCATAAAATATAATAATCAAACTATAGGAATTTTTATTCTAAAATATATTTTAAATGTATGCAATATGTTTGTGAAAAAATTAAAATTTTAATACCAATTATTAGCATGAATTCGAGTAATTAGGTATTTAATATATTTTCTTATCATATAATGCATAGTACATTTAAAAGCAAAAATGCGTGTGTGTGTGCGTGTGTGTGTGTGTGTTTGCAGGCACGCGTTTTGGGTGACGTAATAACTATTCGTAGTTTTGTATTATTTTTTATTTGAGTTTATGAATATGGACAGTCGTCAAATCGCCTTTTACTTTATTACTTTCAGTGAAAACAAAATATTCCAAAGCACAATAACGTGCTCTTTACATTTTTAAACATGAATTTCTCATGTATCTTGCTTAATTTATATCTTACTTTATATCTTTATTTATAAACTTCCCAATGAAATCACTGTTATATTTTTAAAATGTTCAGAATATAATGAAAGAAAAATGATTATGTAAAAAGTTAACAATTCTAAAAGAATTAAATATTTTCGTAAAAGCATTGATGAATTTACAATTTTGAAACTTTATTTTCTAAATTTCGTTTTTCAGGTAATTTTATTAATTACTTCTCTTCTAGTGTTTTAAGGCGTTGAATATTTATTTAGATTTTCGAAAAGAACATATCTCGAAAACTTTTATACCTAAATTTAATTCTTAAACAAACTTTAGGATATAAAAACAGAAATTACAAACAGAAATGTACAATACTTTGTATTATTTTTATGCAAATTACGACATAAAATTTTGTTTTCAAAAAAATATTTGTATATGTTCGTTTTTTTTCATTTGTGAAAAAAAAATTTTACATTAAAAATTTTTCTAAAAAAAAGCCTGTCTTAAATAATTGTTTTTACGATATTTTCTTGTTGTAAATTTCAACGCAAACTACTATTAAGCTTCAACTATAACTTCATGTCAATGATGTTGTTTGAACTGCCTTAATAGTAATTCAAATATTAAAATAAAAATTACAACTTTACTTTATTATAACTTTACAATATCTTTCACGTGACTTGGTTATATAGGATAGTAAAGGATAGTAAAAATAGTAAAAGGATATAAGATACTTAAATTCTTTAATACATATGAAATAGAAGAATTTTTTTTATCGTGTTTATGTTATTATTTATGATAACGATAAGAACTCTACCCACACAATCACGTAAACAATAAAGTTAATTTTAAATAGTGCATAAATATCTTTTTATAAAAATGGTTAAATATATTACAAGATAATATACGATATATAAACAATATATATAAAAAAAAAACTCACGAAGGACTATAACTATCAGTTATTAAAAACTATTTAAATTACTTATTCGATAATTTATTTACTCGTTCACGAGTTCAATTTTTATTGATTTTTTCTTTAAGTTAACTTTTTATTGATAGATATTGCTTGAAATAATGTTACGTGTATCAATTCGTAGAGAAATTCACAAAACTTAAATTAATTTCTCAGCCTTGTAGTATCGAAAACATTCATATAAATATAAAAAATTGTATAAAAATTGGCTGAATAATGAATAATTTTTCATTTAACTTTTAGTAACATAATCCTTAAGCAGTTATAAACTAATAAACTAAAATAACACAGAAACTAAAGTGTTAAAACTAATTCAATATGATAAAGATAAGCTATAAAGATGCCAAATATTATTAAATTATAGAATAATTTGTTATTCAATTTTATAATTTTCTATTGGTCTTGCAACAGTGCTCTCTCCAAAACTCTCATCCGACAGATTAAATTACGAATTATCGGCTATAAACTAAATTATGTTAATAAGTTAATCACTGTACCCAACACTTATTACCTAATTTTAAACTCCATAAAAATTGCCATTAACACTATTTAATATAGAAATCAATGGCGTTGTGCGATGATATAATATGTAGACAGGGATATACGGTCTCCTACTTAGAATTTATAACCTAACAATTAAAAAGCCCAATATTTCTCCTTCTAAACATTGATTTTGCATTATTAATCGTAACGCATGCTAATGCAGCGTATTATTACATCTAGAAGTTTACGTGTAGAGATCCGTAGCCACGCATTAGCGATCTTCGTAGTAATATTGGGAGCCAACAGCTCCTACCTCCGCACATTGACCAATAGTAAAATGGCTTAAAATGAGAGAGAGAGAGAGAGAGGGAGAGAGCTAGTCGCATGTCAGTTGGCTAGTGTAAAGCATCCATAGAGTTGAGAACCAGCACGGGCAGACAAAGGCATGCAACTCCGTGGGGGTGGGAGAGACCCTCGTGGGTGCTAACTTCATTGCACAAGTGTAACACGGCTATGTAATTCCGTCACGAATGCCTGCAATTATGTACCTCGGCGTTACAGTGGCTGGGGTTGACTGTTCGGCGGTCTTGAATCGAAGGGAAGAGAGGGAAGTCAGCAGTCGAGGGAGAGGAGTTTTGTCTAGAAGGCTAAGTAGTGTTGGGTGGCCGGTGGCTGTGCATTTATGTAATTTTGAAAATGGGATGAAATTATGGATCGTTCGAACAACTGGAATGCATCTGACATTTGGCTGGATGTGAAAAGCGCCGTTGTAAGTTATTGCACACGTCCGACAAATGGCAAGACTTTCTCTTTCGCAGTTTTAAATCAGTTGGTTGCCTTACACCGTAGCTTTTTAGATTAATAACGATAGATTAGATTGTACTACCCTTCTTACAAAAGTAGAGTATCTTATGAAAAGTGTCCATCGCAAGCCTTATATTAATGATTTTATGTTATTAGTATAATTGGAGTCGATCGAGACTTAAATAAATAGATGTAATTGTTGCGCGAATTTCTGCATTGAGAAAATAAAACTTGTCGCATCGAGAAATTGCATAGCATAAATTTTACATAAATTTACAAAACAATGGTAAATTTATCATCTCATATTATAAATATTTAATTTTTAGTCATCGAGTAGAACTTTTTATCCAATACGATGAACTTACTTTTATTATTCGATATTAAATTGTGTCTACAATGAAAATTATTTTACTCGTATGACAGAGATAAGAAAGGTGTTTTCAACAATACGAAATTTTTTAAATCTATTGTCTTCTGAAAATCTGTTTACGAATGTTCTCCCAACAATTTGGAGAATATAATACGTTTTTGTTTAAACTTCAACTGTTTTAAAAATATATATGTACTTAATTTGATAATTTTATATCACATTTGTAGTCGAATAAATTTCGCATTTTATCGGAATTGGCCATTTATTATAATAATTTAGAAATAACAACGATTTGCCTTATAATTATTCCAATTTCTTTTTAAAATATACATTCCTGCTTAATATGTTTTTACATTCTTAACTTCTTTCACGTGAATATTTATATTAAAAAGCATACGGCAGGATAAGAAATTTCTTTTCTTTCTATAGAAATTACATCTTATAATTCACTTTATTATTATATAAGATATTGCCATCCAAAAGCTACTTTTATTAAAGCTAAAATATTTATAAAAGTCACTCAAATAATTCAATTATTCACGTTTAATCAATTGCTTATTTATAATAGTAATACGTAATCAAATGATAATTTAGTTTATAATAGTTCTAATATATTATTGTATACGGTTATTGGCTTAAATATGTAATGGCTTAAATTAATTACTACTAATCCACAAAATTGCGAATGAAAAAAATTTTTATCTATAAAGCACGCGAATAAATATCAATTATTTCAATAAAATGTCTTATGCCTCGAATTAGCCTAAATTGGAAAGATAATTAAATCGTTGTCATATCACATTTATAAGATGAAACAATTTTTCTATATATTCTGTAAATAATTATAAGGGCAACGAAGAATAATATAAAATACTTTTCAACAAAATTCTTTAAGAATATTATTTAACTAGAACAAAATAATAAAAATATAACTGTTAAATCCGCTTAAATAAAGCTTTTCTATACATATATGTAAATATATATGTAAAATCAGATTTATACATGTTGTTGTTTCATTTTCATCATATGACAATATTACAAACTATAAATACGTTTTACGATTGAAACGCTAACGAAAAATTACAGAAAAATGAGCCCAAATATTTTCAATGAAATGTGTCTCTGAAATAATAAATAATATTATATTTAATCTAAATGATTTCTAGTCACTGCTTCCTTCTCTTTATTCAATGTTTTATTCTAATTTATTTTACAATTACATGTAGCATTATTTTTCTATCGATATATCTGCCTACTGTATTACACTTTACTATATCATGTTCATGTCTGTAATTACTGTTGGTTTCTGCTGTTATATTCTCGGTTCATTCAATTTCATAAATTTAATTAGACATATATAGGCTTCACTTATTAATATCAGATTTAAATTAAAATAATTTAAATGAATATTTAAAATATTTATTTACTGATAACACGAGGTGTTGTTAAAAACGCAGAGCTACGGTAAACGGTATTATAGTTTATATATATATATAACGAGTCTTTTATTGAATTACATTTACGATGAAGTGGAATGATGTATAACGGATAATATATAATTAATTTATATACTGTTTATTAATACGTTAAATTTGTAGCTTTTATACAATAACATTATTCATTGAATTATGAAAGATATTTTCCATCATATCCAATGAAATTCTTATATGCTATTAAGAAATAAATAAATGAAAATAAAGTTTTTCTCATTGCAATATAACAAATGTGCAATGCTTCGAATTATAGATAAAATGTAAAAAGTAAAAAACAATAGAAATATTTTTTTGCACTAGCACGATTATATGAAAATTCACATCTGCAACTATTGGTGTCCTCAACTACTTGGTTACTATTCCTCATTACTACTTATTACTACTTATTACTACTTATTACTACTTATTACTACTTATTAATACTTATTATTACTTATTACTACTTATTATTACTTATTACTACTGTGGTTAATGGCATCAAGAATGCTCGCTTATTTAATCGGTAAAACGATATCTATTAAAAAGTTCAATTATTTCATTCTAATGAAAATAACGATAAAAAAATAATTATACAAGAATTAGATTGGTTGTATATTTTGTTGTAGTAACATAATTGAAACATTTTTCGTAGCTTTGGCTTAAATAAATAAACTGTTGATTATTGCTTCCTTACATCGCAAGTTGTCTATCTGTCTATCGATTAAATATTGAACTGACGCTTATTATGTAAAAAAAAATTAATCATTAGACGTACACATATACTGGACAAATATAGATAATTTTACACAAAATTTAAATGTGAATTATGCACTTTGATAAGCACAACGACCTATTCAAATGTCGTCGTTAAGCCGAATTATGAAAAATCAAACGGATACCTCGTCAGACCAATCAGCAGCCCCACAATCCATAAAAATATCCTTTGATTTTTTTTTTTTTTTATTGACATATTGAAATAACAAATCAACAGTGGCAGGTGCTTTCATCGCCAGAGAGATTATCAATATTCACTCTCTTCTCACCCACTCCAACAGCTCTGCAAGCTTTTAAACCAATTTCCTCCTCCTCTTTCTCAACCTTATTACTCAATCACACTTCTTCCCTCCCTCTTCCTGCCGCCCCACTCACTCATTAAAGATACAACCCGCCACCTCTATCTTTTCACTCCGTCCGACAGTCGCGGCCCTTGTTCCTCCTTGTGTGGCATAAGTATCAATCGCACAATAGTGAAAGTGACGATAAAACGGAACAAGTTTCCTCGTATATAATGTGTGTGTGGCCTCACCGATCGTAGAGCCTCTCCAAGTAGGAGGGCACTTGTGACGTGGCAGAGCTCCAAATATAACCTCTCCCTGATTATCCCACCTTCTCTCCCACTCTCTCTCCCTCTCTCCCGCTCTCTCCCTCCCCACCTCGTAACCCTCATCCCCCCCGCTCTTACAGTCGCACACTTTTAGTCTCTCCTCCTCTTCCTATACTCACTCGCCTCATCTCCAGCATCCCCAACAATTCTTACTAATATCCCATCAATATTTAAGCACTCTATGACTTTCCAAAGATCTTTTAATCTTTAATAAACTCTATGAAGGGCTGTTTGTACCTGGGAGCTTTATTACATTTATTACAATTCTATTACATATCTATCGTAATACGTTTATTATTGTTTGTGATCATAATGTTTAAATATCTCGTATTTCATGATTGCCATGTTTTTTACGCCAATATAACCCTTGCAATGTACATTTATTGTTTGCGTCTGAATTTGTACCGACACGACCCCCCGCCCGTTCGTGGCCCCCCGGGATCATCGTATGTCCTTCGTGCGCGCAAAGTGTATTTCGCGACCACAGCTTCGACATCCAAGCGCAGCAAGCAGATGAGCACACTCGCAGCGCAGCCCCTTCCCCACCGTCTTGGCCATGCTACCTCCTACCCCTTTCTCAAGGAAGTAAAATTCTGTGCTCATCAAGATTTCTCACTAGAGTAGGAAAATTAGTTGACCCCCCACCAACCCAATAATTTGGACGGCACCCCGAAGGCAGAATTCTCTGAGGTCTCCAGTGCAGCACCGTGGTCTTTACAACGCGAGTTTTCTCACCAGCCCACCCACCTTGCGTAAGTGCGGCATACAACCGATTCTTGTAACGACAATAGTGTAATTTACTGTTTAACCAAGTGCGACTTCTTCAAGTTAATTTTTGTTCAATAAATTCAAGTGTTAACCGCCTATCTTGTCTACGACTCTTTTTACCCTGCTATCTCGACCCTTCAACTATCTGTTTCTCCTTCACACACTTGCGAGGAGAAAACACACACACACACGTGGATCCGCTCCCCTGTCTTCTTTACCCGAGCCGGATCACGAACAATTATAAAAGCAATTATTTTTAAAACGCAGCAAATTATCTTTTATTTCAACTGCTATTAACTTGATCCTATACGTATAATATATTCACGTGTAGATGTGTTAATTCCTTGTTTTTCATTACTGCGCGACGAAAGAAATTTTAGTTTTATCATTCGATATTTATCATTGATAGAAAATGATGATGAGACCGAAGCGTAATAATATCTGCAATGAGAATTATTTTAGGTAGAAGGAATTCCAAGTAAATCAATTTTCATTTACCATAATTAAATATTGAATTTTCATTGGTGTAATATTATAATATAAAATTGAGAATACAATGAAAAATTGATAAATAAGTTGTGTAACTCTTTAAATTACTCTTTAAATTAACTCTTACATAATTTTTGCATAATATTGAAGCAGTAAATCATCGTCGACTTAATATTTTCTCATAAATTTCCTTACCAATAAATTTTCTCACTAATGTTTACTTATTATGTTTATTAATAATTTACGTATGCGATTGTGTTTATAAAAATTTCACATACTTTAGACAATTTAGAATTTTAGAACAAATATTATTTTTTAAAAGCAAATTAATTTTCGTTAATATTATCTGCGATTCTTATCCTCCTGCATCTGAAATTCATCTGTATTTTACAATTATACGCTATTAATATATTAAACAATTAATTCGTTTTTATCGATTTCATTTCTTCTCTTACTTTTTAATCGAGCAATTAATTCTACTATATTATTTTGTTAAGCATCCTCGTTTGAGATATTTTTTCGATAATTCAATTGTTATTGAATTATTGCACTTATAATATATATTACCGGCTACATTTTGAAACATTTATTATTCACAATAATTATTAAATTAAGGCTATTTTATTTTCTAACTTAAATAGTGAAAGGAAATTTTTTTTTCAGCATAACTATGACATTTGAAAAGTGGCCGATGCCAATAAAGTCATCGCAGGTTGTGCTCTCTTACCTTTTCAACTAAAAATCCTCCATTTTCAGTCTTTTCATATACAATCTCTTCTCGTACCTCGTGCACAAACAAGCGATAATTAAATTATTAGAACAAACAGCTTGGCAGGACTCTCGTAAAACAAAAGAAAATGAAAGACTCAAAAGCTTAATTATCAAGAAGAATGAAAGTTTATTTAGAAATCTATACAATAAACTTGACGTATAAAGAACATATTATTATTATAGCATAATAGGATAATTATATGGTTCCATTAAATTATTTTTCTGTTTTGTTAGCTCCACACGATAAGAACAACGTCCAATCTATTGTATATACATATATATCCATTTATATATATATCCATTTATATATATATCCATTTATATATATATATATATATATATATATATATATATATTCTCTGCTTGTCATTTAACTTTGGACTTCCCGAGGACTCATATATATATCATTATATATTATTTTTCTTTACTTCTGCTTGTACTTTAACTTCATTTTGCATCTTTAATCGAGGTCAGTTTTGCATGAACTCCTTTGCTCATTGGAATTTTATCACACAATAGTTGGATACTATTTCACAAATTATTATATTAAAATGGTTAATAGTGCCATAATTGTTCGCCAGTAAATTCTGAATGACATCCAACAATTTATGAATAGAAATATTTTTCAAGTAGATCCTACGTTAGTACGATAAAGTAAGAGATTTCAACTCATTATGATTTCAAAATTACTACTTGAAAATTTAGCGATTAAAGCTCCGTAATAAACGAAGTGCCATAGTTTTATCTATCAAAATACATTTAAAAAATATCAAATAAATATTATTAATTCTGAAAATTATTAAAACCATTATTTATTTAACTGAAAAATATATATTGATAATTGTATTGTTCATAATATGGATTGCATATCGCAATTTCGCGAGTAAGTTTTCTATTATATTCATTTTTCAGTTAAAATTGAAATCATAATTAAAAGAAAGCAATTTATTTAAATATTTTACACCTGTTTGCCATACAATTGTTTTACTCTTTGAATCTACGTACGTGTGCAATTGCATACATACGTAATAGCATACCTTGATTCTTTTCTCTAACGATGTCTGCGGCTAAATACTACAAACTTATTTGGAATTGATTAGGCGAAGTGGGAGCGGCTTTACTAACTCTTTTTTTTTTTTTTTAAACAATTGTCAGATTCACGTGTACTAATATGGCTTACCACAAGACAATATTTACCACTTTGTCCATAAATAGTGAAATCACTAGAGCATTTATAATGGTATTTATGTCCATGAAGTTAGCTCTTCTGAGTCATTAGGTTTTGTGCTATTAAATACACGTCTTTGTAAATATGTTAATAGAAAGAGATAAAAGATGGAAAAAGAGAAATTTATTCTAATAAATTAGTTCCTTTGCTTTATACCGTTAATTTCAGAAATTTCGTAAGAATTTAAAAATAATTCGAGAAATTTAATTGATTGAGAAGCCCATTGATATTTATATTATTATTTTTGCAGTATATTTATTCTATTTATATACATTTAATGGTTTATATATTTTTATATACATTTATACACACTTAATGGTTTATATATTTTTATATACATTTATACACACTTAATGGTTACGTCGCATATTTACATTTATAATTGCCATTTATAATACATTTCTATATATATATAATCAATTTTTTCAAGTATTCCAATTAATGCAATTTGTGTTTCGTTTAAATATCGTAAAAATAAAAATTCACACGCAATCACTCTTTGTTCTATAAATAAGAAATAATGTTTTGTTAAATAAATGCTAATCTCTATATATATCTATTTACTCAATAAATTAAGGTTACACTATCTCTATTATTCCATGTTTTTGTCGATATTTTTATAGCGACATACGTACAAGACGTTATTACGTTCAAATTAATAATAAATCTTTTATTTGTACAGGATATACAATGTTCTTGAAGCACGTTTCTCCTAACTTTTTAAATGATATTTTTGAAAGCTCAGACAACTAAAAAATATAATAAAAATATAGCTAGAATACATAAAGAACAAAGATAAAGAAAATAAAAGAGCAATCCGTACTTCAAATTAATTTTACTTCGATGCTTCTTGAAAGGGAACAAAATTAACTTACAATGGAATGAAAGATACATAGTTCCTTAATAAATAAAAGAAGAATCAATAATCTGAATCCCACACTGTTTTCACAGGACTAGACTTATTTAGATTGAGGTTCAGTAAAATACAAAAAACAGATGATCATTTTTCGAAATCTCCAAAATTCGATAATTATACGCTGGTTGTAAAATTAAAAAATTCTTAATTTTATTAGCTTTGATTTTTCTCCTGATTTTTCTCCCATCTAATCCATCTCAAGAGCCAAGGACGAGACACGAGGGTCAGATCTATCAAAATATCTATCCAAATGCAAGGCCAAACACTAATCCCTAACCTGATTGACAGAATGCAATGTTTAGACAGAGAGATGCAAAGAACGAAACCTCACATTTCTTCACCCACACCGTGCAGCATCCACTAAAGCAATCGAATAGAATGTTGTTTACTTCGCGGTAGTATCGCGGTTGTTTGCACACGAGATACGACAAACCGCTCAGTGACGAAGTAAATTTCGATCGGCGCAGTGACCTGTCTAAGCGCGCGCAACTCCACACCCACACCCACACACACTCTCTCTCTTTCTCTTTATGTACATATGTTGCTCTCACAATATCTCTTTCTCCTACTGCTTTCACCGTTTCTTGGCTTCAGTGCTTCATGCATGCGCGGCTGTTTTCGCGCACAAAGGCGTGCATCTATTCCGTCTGATGTTGAAAACTGTTGAAACGAAGATAAACAGAGATCCAGAGAGAAGGGGGGAGGGGGAAAACAGCCAATCGAAGGAGATTTGTATATTCTCTTTCTTCGAGTGTTTCTGTCTTTCAGTCTGTAGACGTTTATGTTTATTGCACGCAAAAAACGAATTATAGTATTTTACTGAGATAGACGTTTTATTAAATATCGCTTTATAATATAATTTCAATATAATTTCAATTTAATATATTTATAATATAATTTCAAAATGTTCCTTACCCTATAAGGAGCTAAAAAATTATGCCAACAGAATTATCAATTTAATGACGTTTGGAAAATAAGAAAATTTATTTATGAAATTTGCTATTTTTCAATACTTATTGTCATTGCATTCGCATACTTTAATTGAAAATTTTTCTCCCAGCGTATCTCATAATTGTGTATTTAAATTTGTAAACAATGCTTCCACCTTTGTTAATAATAATTCAGTGTACATAATAAATAATTGTTTATTTTAAAGTTTTTATAATAAAAATAATCGCGTTTTATTTCTTTTTATATTATCTCTTTTATCGAGCTCACAATAAAATCTTTACTTTTAATATCGAGGAAATTCGTAGAACGTTTTGACTCTATTTTAGAAATTTCTTTCCGCTGAAATATATTAGTTTAAAGTATATCCAGTGTTCCATAAAATTTTTAATATATATATATACACACATATATATACATATATATATAAATATATATGTGTCCACTTCAAAATCAATGAAACTAAAAAATATTGATTTCGTTTTGCATAGGTTAGATCGACACCATACCAATTTTCTTCAACTAAATTACTGCAAAATATTTCTTTTCAATTTCTTTCGCCTTTCGCTTAAAACATTCGTAAGATCTCTTGTTTCCTCATAAAATTGTCATAATACTTTTCATTTATAAAATTAAAGAATTCCTTTTTTTCATTAAATTTTTCGATAACATTAATTATAATTTCTTACTTTGTTTTATATTTCATACTTCTATTCAGCTAACATTCATTTTTATTACATAAACTATCTTGCAATGTACTATTTATTATTTTCTCCAATTCGATGGTTATGCCGTTAATATATATTTTTCATCGAATAAACAATCGAACAGTATGATATTTATTCTTTTGTTTTTTCCTTTCCTAATTGAATTTAATTACTAAATATTTTAGAACGTGCATTAGCCAACTTAATTTAATTGTATTAAACTTTTAATGCATCCAACCATAAATATTAATACAAACATACTTTAGTTTTCCTTTTGAAAATATCTACTTTAAAAAAATTTCTGTATATACGCTTATGTAGAATCGATCAAGAATTCTATTATAAATCATCATTGTAGCATTCGATTTTTCAAAGAATTTATTTCAATTAAACTTATTTCAAAATAAAAAAAAACATATAGACAATTTATATTTTCAACTATAAATAATAAACATCATTATTTTATAAAATATAGCACACAATGTAAAGGTATAAAGAAAATTATAAAATAATATTTTTAATTAACTTGGTATGAGATGGTCGTGTTAAGAAGTCTGTACAACTCCTTATCAAATGAATATTAAGAGTCGTTTAAATTAAAATTTTTCATGCTACTAAATTAGCTATTATTTATCCAGATAATTTATTTATTATTAGTTTAAACTAGAAAAGCTTATAAAAACTCTTACGCATTAATATTTCCATTAATAAAGCTTAATTTATCATTTCATATATTTTTCATGCTTATTTATTTTTTACACAACCAACACTCATTTATTTTCATATTTTATATTAATTAGTTTAAGTTATTTATATATTTTTTAAGTTAATTATATAAAGATTACTTTTTTAATAAATAATGCTATTTAAATATAATATGTGTGTTAAAAATGTATTGATAAACAAATTCATTCACTGGAAATTCATGGTTGTTTAGCAGTAACATGTACAACTGCTTGGATATTGTGACACCTACACTAGTTAAATACGAAAGCCCATACAAAACACACATTTCCAATAAATATGTACATTAGTATATATATATACATATATATATATAACACTATTCAAATGCAAAAAAAATATCAATTTTTATTTAATTGAACAATTTTACATATTTTATTTAAATATATTTTATAATTATAACAAGATTTTTAGCTAAATGCATGTCTTTTGGATATGATATATTTAATATAATATTTAATATAATATTATATCTAACAATATATATATATATATATATATATTATGGAAAAATAATTATTATATAAAATGTTGATATCTGTATTTTATAACATATTTTTCAATTATTAAAAAATTTTTAATTTATAAGACTATTGCGATGCATCATATGAATATTTTTAAGAAATACATTTTTTCAATCGAATATATTTGTTTACTAAAATACGTTAACTAAATAAACTTCAAAATGCCTTCAAACTACCTTATAAATATGTATGAAAACAATTATATTTATTATATAACATAAGATTAAATGAATTTTATCCGTATTTTTGTTAAAGTATCAATTAATAAATAAAAACAGTAAATATATTTGTGACAAAGCTAGTCCTTTCAAAGAAATAATAATTATTCAAATACAATATAAGTATTCTTAGTTGATGATATAAAGTCAATTTATTAACCTACCATATGTACGTCTATATATTTGTTTAAAAAATTGCTTTAACCAATAACTGTAATATTTTTAATTAGTTAAAACGATAAAAATTCAAATTTTTTTTAATAAATAAAACATCAAAATATACTTTAATAACATTTATTGTATGATTTACAAATAAAAGTTTAAAGAAAAATATATAAAATAAAACTATATACTATTGAAATAATGTAGATATACGAATGCATGAATATAATATGTGAATAAAATAATTGTAATTGCAATATAAAAGTGTAAGGTATAAATAAATAATTTATTGTATTTATCTGTTTCAAAATTTGAATACCAAGTATGCAAAAAACGTGTATTACACGATATGTTTTTACTTGAACAATAACTTCAACGTTAAATATCATTCATAATGTACATAAATAGTAAATTAGTATCTATCATATTCATATAATATATCATATATATATATATATATATATATATATATATATACGTAGTATTCGAGAACCTCGGATAATTAGTTTTACGCTTAAATAACATATTTTACAAAATTCTCCTTGTCATGTAATTAGATTGAAGCTAGGGGAAAATAAAAAAGTAACTATAAAATCTATTTGTTGTAACTAAGTTCGTTAAATTTATAAATGCAATAACTCGCTTATTGTATAGAAAATAGTATTAGCCTGAAAGACGATGACATTAAAAAGTTAATCTTAAAAATTTATCCGTTGAACGAATTATTAAATACGACTTTCCTGATATCGTAATTAAAGGATAAAACCTGATAACCTAATTAGCTCTCCTAATATAAAATATTATGAATGTTTCGTTGGGTAAAAAAAGTTTCAACCAAACCCCATGCGTATTACATACTGCATTGACAATCGGAATTCGCAGTGCTTAACGATGGAAAATAAAAATTTGTAATTAAATTAACTTAATTTGTATTAACTCATATTAACTTCAATTAATTAAGAAGATGCCAGCTTCGCTCTAATAAGACATACATTAGCATACTTTGGCATAAGATTGCATTAATAAAAGACCGATACTCGACTCGAAGATAGAGACGAGACATTCCACATTCGAGACTTAATTCGAAAATTGAAGTATTTTAACTTGATCAGCTCGATAGCACATAAACATAACAGGAATGTCTCTCTCTCTCTCTCTGACCCTCATTTACTTCTCACTGGTGTTCGTTCTCACACCTGCGTAAATCGAATAGTCTTCGATAACAGTAATAATATCCGGGAGGCGTCCGCGGTTGACCGAGTGTCCGCCCGCGGCTTCGTTACGTTTCACCTCTGACCGCCCACACATACCTCCGACAATCAATGCCGCTTCAATTTACTGATTTACCTCCGCCACTGTCTATCATGTCCCGAGCCCCACCCCCCACCCCCGCGCGCTCAGCGGCGGCTCGACAGATGCCAGTGTGCATCGCGTTTGTGCGCTGATCGCTCGGACGGATGCCACTTGATTAGAGGACGTCCGATCGAGCCAAGGCATGAGCAACAATCGGAGATCAAAAGGATCGAGCGAAATCAGCAGCATCAATAGCTCCACTGATTCCCAGCAAGATTACGCCAATGCGGATAATACGCCGAGGAGCCTCTCACATCCGCTTTCTCTCTCTCTCTCTCTCGGGCCTCTGTCTCATGCTAAGACTCGTTAATATCACGATAGCGACTTAAAGACCTCAAAACTTTATGGCCTAGCCCAAGCTCCGAATCTTTGGGATATTTTAATCGAATCAATCTCAAGTATTCGACAATTCGCGAGATGTATTATCAAATTATTAGATTCTTCTTAAATGCGAGCTTCCTCGAATAGGGAAAAGATTTTAACGACTTAACTTCCAAAGTATCACCTTTTACGACGAATACCTCGGGCTTTATATTATTATAGTTATTCGAATAGTTGGAAGGTATCGCTTAATGATATTTGCTTTATGGCAAAGATCATGGAAATGTTTTCGTGCTCACTTCACTTATATCTGGCAGCTATGAAGCCCTCTTTTTTTTTTGGTTTGTTTAACCGCCTGAAAATGAAAGAGCAAGAATATCATTTACATTAGTAAACGTGAAACGCAAGTCTTTTTTGTCTGCTATGAGCATACGCCGCTTAACCTTAATATCAATCAATTCAATTCTAACGACAATTACTATTTTAAGATCCATATGGACAATCGGTTAAATGAGATACGCTGGCGCTGGGAAGCCAAATTAGAGTTCAAGGACCTCGAAACAATCACGAATTGAATGAATTGAACCCCCGACTTGATATATTTTTGTCAACTGCAGCTCGAGCTTATTTCAAATTAACCCTCTACAAATTAAAATCTACAATTATTTAAGAGCCATTCGAATCTTATTTCCTTGCCAAGCTCTCATAATACAGAAACTCAGTTGCAAAACTCAGATGCAAAATATTCATTATAATCAGTGACTTTCTGCACTGGCATAAGCATCTAAGTGACTCGGAACGTCTAAATTGAATCAATTGGAACAAACTTTATGACTCAAGGCACCCCTCAAATAAATATCACTGCCTGCCTCACTCATATATCTAACCACAAAGCACGCAATCGCAATCTACATTGCGCCCACTAAAAAGCTTCGAAAATCGTCACGCATACACACACGCACACACACACACACGCGCCGACCTCGCTCTTCCTTATCTTCCTCACTCGCGATTCGCAGAAATGCCGGACTATTCGCTTGATTGCCCCAATTGAATGGAGGATCGATCCTAGCCGCGATTGCAGATTATTTTGACATTCAATGAGATTGCTCAATGATAAGATCCATAAGGCTCTTTCGTAATTAAAATTTGCTTGACATGCAGCGGAGCCTTCGCTGACCTATCATCACCTATTGTGCTTTTCTGCACGAACTTTTATTCTATGGCTCGGCCGTCACCACTCGGCAGAATCCCTCGTTATTCGCTCCCTTGTAAATCCACATGGATCTATGCTCCAATGATTTATGCTCTCTTCCTCTCAATACCGCCACTTAGCCTTCCTCAATTGCGAAATTCTTTGATCATTATTGCCATAATACTTTTTAGTGCTACGGCATTAATTGCCTTATAGGATATATAAGATATATGAAATGGTGAAAGTATTAATAGTATATGTAAATAGTAGTGTATTGAACGACTTATGCAAACAATTTGCTCATTAAGCAATGCAATTGTCGACTCCAAATGTGCCAAATTGTCCGCTCAATGTAATTTCAATAATAGTCTTTGAATGAGCTCGTATGAAAAAGTATCGAGACGAACCTTTTCACTTATGCCCCACTCTTTATTATCAGTACTCTTTATTATTATTACTGTTTATTATCATTACCGTTTGTTATATTCTACGGCTCGGCACTAAAAGCCAATGTAGCCAACTTGAATTCTGGTACGTTCTGGTACGTTCATGCCTCGTGCGATAATTTGCATTTTTTCTAAATTTCCACAAAAAGTGTTATCACAAGTGCGAGAAACCCTAAACAGTGTATAAAGAAGCGCAGCTAGTGAATTACACTTGGTGTGTAATAAAAGTCAGTGATGGCAAACAATCCGTTACTTCATTTACAGCAGTAAAAAAGCAAATGACTGAAAGTTATTTCATCTCTCTCTCTTACCCCTACACATAATATTCATTCTTTCTAATTACTTGCACTTCCTTCTGCCGCCACTCCATCCATTCACTCTCTGCTCTCCGGCTGTCAAATACAGAAATCCACAATCTTCATGCGCGCTTTAAGGTAATCGACGTTTTCCTTCCTCTTTTCACTTTGTTAGTTTTGGCGCGATTCGAATAGGCTAACTTGACAGGACAAAAGGCTGCATACATAGTCTCATCGCATTTACTCCCTCAATTTATAAACTGTCTTCTAATCGTCCTCCATCGCCTTTTTCCTTTTTCTCTCCCACTCCTCTCGCCCTCTCGCTACTTCCCACTTTTTCTTTTGCTTTTCTTTGCCCGTGGAAACCCGTCGAAGCAATAGCAATGCCAACGAGACTCAATCAGACTCATTATGTAAATATCCGGTCTGGCAGCTTCTCTCTTTAGACAATCCTTCCTTATCTTTATGTGCATAATTTTAATGCAATAAAAACTTTATTCAATTTCAATGTGCACTCGTGATTCCATTTATTTTCAAACGGGAGTTAATACACATTAAGGAAATCTTTACTCATATAATATTAGCGCGGAAGCACTATATTTGCAACTTCAAAATATTCAATCTAATTCAATTTTAATGTCATATGATTTTATTATGCTTATATAATTCAGTTGATTGCGGATAGTAATTTCAAGCGATATACAGTGATCGCGTGAAGATGCTATGCGTGCGGACTAAGAAATTAATGCGAAGCCGTTGACGGATCTACTTCAGTTGTCGAGTAAAAATTTAATAAACTGATACTAAAAGCTCCCGCCTATTCCAAATCTAACAATGCTTCGCTATACTTATTATTACAACAAATATTGCCGCAGATATTCAATAATTCATTACGAGACATTACGAAACAAATTCGTTGCAATACTTAATAAGAAGTACAGTGCTAAAGTGCAAGTGGAAAAATAAGCTTCACGACAAGCCAATGATCGACATTGTTTAAAGCCAAAAGCCAAAATAAATTTCAAACTAAAATCACAATAATTAAAGCGAGCTCACAATTCTGGGAAACTGACTCCCCCCCACCCCTCCTCTACCTTAACTAAAAATTAAGAAGCCCAATTTGACAAACAGCCATGCGCACCGAGACCCACGAGTCTGACAATGCGATGGAAAATGTAAAATTCCGGGTGACGGACCTGCCCCCGAACATATTAATGTCAGCCATTAATTAAAAGGACCCGCGGCGCTTCAATTAGCCGAAGCGACGTACTGCCAACGCTTCAAATCTATCTATAGTCAGTTAACTAACCTCTCACTCAATAATATCAAGCCAACCATTGAGTCCAATGGCAGAATAATGTGGCGAGAGTGAGAGATTGTAAGTATTAGGAAGCACCGAGTTTAAATATTAATTGCGTGCGTCGAGATTAATAACAACTCGACATACATTTTATGGGAGTCTAGACTCGGTGCTTTTGCACTTGGTTTCACGCAAATCACATCTACAGTGTCTTCCTTGGGGCTTCGATTCAAGAGGATCTTGTTCTTTTTTTGATTACGTTATCGCTAAAGTAAATCTTGGACTTTATTTAAGTAAATTTCTACAATACAATATACAAACACGTGCAATAGCCGTACAAAAACACTTTTCACTTTAGTCACTTTTATTCCAACCAATTTTATCATTGGATTTGTGTTTTGTCTTTGAATTTTTCATGTCCAATGATATTATCAAACAATGCTACTTTTCAAAAATACTCTTCTCACCATAACGCAATTTACATTATCATTTTTATAATATAACTCCATTTTTATAATAATAATATGCTCTTTACAATTAACCAACTGCAGTTGATTTGCACAAAGTTTTCATTCCATTAGCAAACCTTTTATTTAGTTGTCCGAATAAACGAAATTGAAAACAGTAGCTTGTAAACACTTTTGTTGATTATTAATTGTGCAATTATGCACGATAATATTAAAAATGTTTACATTTTTGATACTGCGGAATAAAATTGTCCCCGTGAATATTTATCAAATGGTTTTAACATCAAAAACATAGGCCATAATATTCTATTTTTTCTTTTTTATTTCTTTATTTTTTAATTAATGGATAATTAAAAAATAGATGCTTGCGAGATGTGAGAAATTAATTTTAAGATGGAAAGAATAGTGTATATATAGATGTAAGAGCTGTCAGATAAAGAGAATCGAAGGTACGCGAATGTAGATGGGCACTTTGTGATTATATAAGAGAGATGGGAGAGCAATAAGAGGAGTAATACAATCATAAAAGAAAATAAAAATTTCAAAAAAATATATAAACAAATGACAAAAATTGAATGACAAGAGACAGCTGGTGAATAATTATTTTTCAAAGCGATTATTAAGTGTTTATTAAGCTAGGTCACTCACTTATATTCCGATATTATTTCGACTACCAGACTTTCTTCTTCTTTTTTTGTTTTTGTCTTTTAGTTCGGTATGCTGTAAACATAAAGTAATAAATATCATTTATTAATAAATGTTCAGATGAAGGGTAAATTAAATTGATTCGTTAACTGCTTGTTTTTAATGCAATATTTTCAATCAACAGCGTATACTGTGAATATTTTTTTATCGTTTTTTCCTTCCTACATACTTTTCTAGTTTTTTCATTAAAATGTAAAACAAATCGATGTTCAATTAAAATGCTAATTTTTATTAATCTACGTAAGGGCTGAATGATGCATATTACTTATAAGCAAGATTTACTTGTTATAAAATATTTTCGCGTACTTATTGTAAATATCGTTTAATTTTCAGACATTTAAAGTACTCCGATTTCATAGAAATATTTAGCAATTTGGTTTTAGCAATTAGAAATATTTAGCAATTAGAAATATTTAGCACTTGGCAGACGAGCAGGCAATTTCGAGTAACAACAATATTATGTTTTATACAATGGTTTCTTGAATTTCTTTTCATAACATTATATTGAAATTCAATAGGATTATTTTTATTAGTTATTTTATTTTAAAAAAGTAATATCCTTACTGCGATAATCCGACGAGTGGATTTAATTTGAAAATTGCACTTTCGATAAAAGTTTCTTGTGCATGAATAGCGGATTTTTTTTCAGCAAATAGTAAGAGTCTTAGAGAATAAACTTGTTTGCTTGAATATTTTCAAGTATTTGAAGTGAATTTAAGTAAGCTTGACAAAAATAGAAGTAAACGGCATACGACATGATATTTTTCAAAATCGAACGACCAATCAAAAGGTTTTTAATCCATCTAATCACTTTTTCACTTCACCCTGACTTTAAATTAAAATTGACTCTTTTACTTAATTAAAAAGCAATTCCTCTCTGTAATATTATTATCGAAGCAATAGTTTCAAAAGCCTCGTCTTATGCATATTGGAGAAATTGATATCCATACCTATGGTTCAATCATTGAGTAAATTTTTCCAACTTCTTCAATAACAACTTTTCGTAAATCATTTATTCACTTTATTATAAATAATAATAAGAACAATAATTATGACAATGCTAATGACAATGATAATAGTCATGATAGTAACGATAATCAATAATCGGGGGGTAAAATGAGGAATATCAGAGAGAGTAAAAAAATAAACAAAAGTAATGTCCCATGACTATGAAAACCTGCACTAATGTATTAAAAGGTGACAATAACTCGACAAGTGCATCTCTCCAATTTGGCAACGGTCAAACAACCTGCGTCTAAAAGTTTTTCCCACCTGATACGCGAGGTGAGCACAAGTCGACAAATACGTGTTCCGCTACCCAGAATCCATAAGATCCAGAAGACATGTCGCAATGGCCTTTACAAATAAAGTCGCATTACCCAAGCCCATGAGGAAAAGCGCGACGGCTTGAAATTCAACGGCGTTCCTCCCTTAGGATTCTCCTTAGGGGACATTTCTTGACAGCCATTACCGCGAGGCATGTGAGGGCATCGCAAGGAGCTCCTCGCTACGAGCGAACAATCATAATATCGCATGCAGCGCAAATCGATTTGTTTGTGCAGTCACGCCCGAGGTCCTTCCTTCCTCCACCTTCCAATCCACCTCGAGAGCCGACGACACCTCGAGTGAGCATTCATTAACATGGATGTGCGAAATTTCCACGCATCTCTCTCTCTCTCTAATTAGATAATTAAGGATAATCTAATTAGATAATAAAGGATATATTGATATGAAGGACTCGTAAGAGTAGTAATGTCTTGGAATTGTAATTGATGGCTATTATTTAGCAATTTGCTGCTTATGCTGCCTATTAAATGAAATTAGATGATGTTTATAAGCTTATAATGGTCATAGTCCAATCGATTTTCATGCTTACATTATACGCATATCTCATGATATAAATTTGCTCTCGCTAGTAATGAACATTATGAATGATTATGGGACTTTAAAGTAAAATTCTAAACATTTAGAAATAAAAGTGTATGATTTCTATAAGGCTATGCATTGTCAAAGGTCATTGTTCATAGCGAATAAATTTTAAAAGCAATTATTAATATAATCGTTACAAAAATTATCCGAATGGCAAGTAATTTTTAATCGCCTCTAACCCAAAGTACCTAATCTCTATGCAAGATCTTTTTCTATTAAACAATAATGTCATAATGATGCATGATTATGATCATCGTAATGCAACATATGATGGCCAATCTTACTTGCTTTCTCCATACAAATGCCTTCGTTTCACAGTTTCTATCCAACTGATAACTAGACGAGAACGAGCGATTTACTTTAACTTATTAACTTAAAATTATATATATGTGGAGCCAAAAATAGTATTAAATATACAAACGATAGTATTGTCATTCGAGTTAGAAACAATATGTCATCATTATTAACGACTCACCTGTTACTGAAGCACAGAATTTCTTGCTCAAGATGGATTATAGTATCGTAATTGGCATAAATTATTAAAGTATCTTGCACGTGCAGGAAAGCTAGACGCTCAATACAATTAAAAATAAAATCAATCGAGGGAGAAAAGCAAGGGGTGCAGCCGAGTCCGAACGAACGGCGAGTTCCAATGAGTTTGAGCCCCTGGCTACTTACTTACGTACATACTTGGAGGTAGTCCCATTGATTTCTCGGGCCCATGTCAAGGCTGCGCACGCGAATCACTATGCGGGACGTGGTGGAGAGGGGAGGAGGGTGAAGAGGTGTGGAGGGGAGGGGAGGGGTGAGAGGGGGTAAAGCATCGCAGTGCTTCCAACGCCACGCATCTTTGGCCGATTGCAGGCCTCGTGTGCCTTGCCGTTTCGCGCGTGGATCATCAGCTGATAAAACATACGAAGATGGATGCTATTGGAGAAATGGCATTGGCTCGAATGAATTCGCGGTAGGCTAATTTTTGGATCGAATGACCTTATAGCGTAATGGAGTGGGAGTGAGTGCTTGGAGGGGGGGGGGCATCGACAACGGGGATCGATTGTTTCACTCTTGTTCGCTGCTTATTCCCATCGGGCGAAACAAACCAACTGGCTGCCAAATTTTTCCAACACACTTTTCCCCGTTTGACGGCCCAAGTGACGCTCATCTAATAATTCTTGTGATGCGTATTCTTGTGGTGCGTAACTTTCGCTTTCACGATCTCCGCGCGCCTAAAATCAATCTTGTTTACGATCTAAGCATTCGGATATTCATTCGAGTCGTAGCTGTGCATTAACATATACGCGAATTGCCTTGCTATCGTAAAGTGGCATATGATAGATATAAGAAGTACTGTTAAAATTAGAATATTACGAGGAACGAAGAGATAATAAATAGGGCCAGGCATAATAAATGCGAAGGAATCTAAAATTTATGAAACCCTCGCTGTTTCAACAAATAAAAATTTAGATCGATGTAAGAACTTCTGGGGCGTCGAAAGTTGTAAAAGTTGAAATAAGTTAAGAATTTATTCCAGTTGTATAAATATTCATTGAATTTATAACCAAAATGAAATTCACTTGTGTTCACTCAATTAGGTACAAACACGATATTTAATTAGGCTACCTGCATTAATGGATGCAAATGAAAAATTCATGCGATATTACTGCATATTAATGCAAATAAATATTGTTAACCTTTAAGAATTGATCGAATCCATCTAATTCGTAGATTTCGGAAGGCACAATTATAACGCACCTCTCAGGGTTGAATGATTTTATGAAAGTTTCTTATAATAATATCGCTTATTTAACACGGAAGCTGTAGCACTTGAGATACGGTTGGTTGAAATTAAAGAGAAAATCACTTCTTCGGCATCCAATTGCAAAACCAATTGATTCTATAAGGTATTCAGTATTTCTAAACGGCCAAATGTACATTGGACTGGCGAAAATTCCAAAGTGACTTTGCGTGCCAATTTCAATAATATGCCGGAGCTCATCTTTATCGATCGTCATAATAATAAGCCATTATAACAAAATGTCCGACAGCAGTCGTCACTGCATTTTGCGACGCAGCGCGAATACAAGCGTCAAGACCTGCGTCAATCCCAATCAATGTGCACGTGCAATAAGCTGACAAGAGAGGGAAAGGAAGAAAATTGCCTCTCGCCCATTATCCGAGGAAATGCTCGAGAGGAGACAGCGAGACTCGCGCATAACAAACGCTAAGACAGCCGAGGCGAGCTAAGGTAAAGATCGCGGAGGCGCCCGTCGAGTGACGTCACGGTGCTCGGCTGAAGAGCGCGAGAGGAACGCGGCGAGAGCGTGTGGTGGTGGGTGAGCGGGAGTGGGTGAGCGGGAGTGTGTGGTGGTGGGTGGGTGGGTGGGTGGGGGGTGGGAGGAAGCGTGGCACGGTAATCAGAGCTTCGTGGCAGCGGCTGAAACCTTGACATGAGGCGGTCGGAGTTGCCTATCGATCAACAGCGAGGCCGTTACCCTCTTCACTCGGCGATCATCATCCCCGTACGTGCGCGAGCCTTCGCGCCTTAACGCGCGCATGAAACTTTCAGCTGCTCTCGTCTCAATGCCGCGAGCGTCTGCACGAGCACTCCACTCCGCCTTCCGCCTCTTCGCTAATCTGCGCACTCTGCATATCGACGACTGTCCGATAGATCTGCGCTCTTGAGATGGCACGTGACAATACGAGTCCCTCGTATTTACGATCAGGCGGCATTATGGTGGCGGCGGCGGCGGCGGTCGCGTAATGGGGGAGGCGGGGGTTGGTTGGTAGATCGGGAAAATTTAGGGTGAAGACTGCTCAGCTGAGTAGTTTGGCGGTGTTGTTGGCGAAGGTGGAGTTGGAGTGAGATCATTTATAATAGCGATTCGCGAGTGAAAATATTAACGCGCCCTCTTGAGATTCGGACGTGAGGGATTAATTTTTCTGGAATGTGAAGTAAGATGATGAGAATGTATGTACGTTTGAGACTAGACTGTTTTACTTCACTATTGAATTTACCAATTTAAACTTTGTGTTTGTGTTGGGTATGAAATAATTGCATTAGCACAGTGGGTGCACCTCTTCGACTTGCAAACTTATATTTTCAGACTATACAAACAATAGATAGCGAGCAAATATCAATATTTATTGTAAATATTGAAGGCGTACTCGTTCGTACTCTTCAATTGTCTTATGTTTAATATGTTGTGCTTAATTGATATTATTCGATTAGTGATATCTGCTTTGGTGTAGGTAAGGGCTCTTTTAATACTACTTCCGTGGAAGATGGAAAACTCCCAGCGAACGCAAATCCAAAATGTCATGCTCGCAACAGTTAGCCTCGTGCATTTAAGATTTTAATTCAAATAACGATTCATCGACTCCTAAGAAGTCAGATTATGGGACAAAATATTCTAACTCTTGATATATTAAATTTTTTCTTTTCCATTTTAAATCGCAGACAAAGTCATTTATTTATACGAACAAGGCCGAGCAATCCAATGAAAAGTGAGATATTTTAAAATATTGATAAGGGAAATTGATAGATGATGTATGCTACGAAATCCGCCCGCGTCATATAAAAAATCTTTGGCGATGAGTATCACGTCCAATTGCCATATATAATAACAAATTAGCCGCCCCCGTATTAATCACTAGACCAGCAGCTTTAATTATCAAAATGCTTCGACACACGAAAAAAATGTAAAACCCGGCGCTCGGCACTCTAAAAGCTTTTGCTAACTTTCTTCGAAGCCTGACCACGAGATGTAAAGCTTTTTTTGGTTATGCTTTGCCGCAGTCAGGGGAGCTCTCGCTCTCGCGCGTGCATTCAACCTTTTCATTCTTTTAATCTCTGTCTCGACTCTCCTCCTACCTCATTGTCTCTCTCTCTCTTCAGCTTCTGCATGCAGCAGCAAAGTAATGCGCACCTGAGAGCACTGACACACAATGCACGAGAAGAGAGCTTTCTAGGTCGCATTAAGGTAATGCGTTCAGCTTATAGATCGCGGGTAACTAGTCCCCCGGGAGGTGAGCTCCCATTCAGCTGGAGGAGGTTGGCGATCATGCTAACGCGAGCTGAGAAATAATCTGTGAAATAATACCTGTGTATGTATGGGACGTATGTATACAGAGGAGGAGGAGGAGGCATGAGGAACGCAAGAGTTGTCGTTTTGTTGTCGCGAGCTGGCCAGATGAATGGCGGTTAATCGCGTAAATGGAATAACAATAAATGGCTGTAAAAATCAGTTTTGGTGATGCTGGGCGTGGACAGTGTGGAGGTTTATTGCTAATTACAATGTGGCAGTAGTCTCATTTGGCCAAAATGAATGAATAGTTTTAAGTATCGCCAGCAAAATAAAATATATCCGTACTGATTATTTGAGTGGTGGATGCCATTGGTTTAAAAAATATGGAAATCAACATATAAATGTAAGCTTGAATACATGTTTTAGATGAAGGAGAATACGTTTATTTTTTTTCTTTTTTTTAATTAATGCGAATGCTTATTTGGTCGTGTTCGTTATACGTTCAATAAACCTTTATAATAGACAAAGCTTGTAACTTGCTTTTATAGTTGAGAATTGCGTTGAAATCCTTTATTACAGTTAGTCGTAAAATTTGAGTACCAAAATTTAATATGCCAAATAAATCAATGGAATCTCTATTATTAATTTAACTATAATATTAATACGTGATTGTTTAATTAATTTCCTTATTAATTAATGTTTAGATACAAGAATTATGAGTTTGAGAAATAAATTACAAGTCATATACTTTTGTTACACATTAAAAATATCTATACATCTACAATAATAATCAATTATCATTAAATATTTATTATCAATAGATTAACTTTTAACAAAATTAATTAAACGAAAAATTTCAAATATCATAAATAATATATAATTTATTGCATAAATAATGTCATAATACAAGAAGGAGAAGTCATTTTATTTTGATAATAATAACAATTAAAAATGATAGCCAAAATTCCTTGTAATACTTGTTCCAGATTTTCCAATCTGCCTTTACAGCAGTTATTTAATTACCAAGATATTTCTAAAAAATTTCTAACATTGAAACGACGTTTTTCACACAATCAAATAGAGAGAAAATTTTTAAATCTGCTTTTTATAGAAGATTTTATGATTAAAATGAAAAATTGATGTTTATTTTATAGAGATGGTAACTTCTTATATCGTAGATAAAAATATCTGCTATTTAATATTCACCGGAGTAATATATATTTGAAAATAAAAATGCTTAATTCTAAAATATTTAAGTATGTCATGAAACTGTAGTGGGCATTCGAATGTAAAAACAAAATTAATTTATTTAAATATATTCTTATAAATGTGATATGCAATTTCTTTTAATTGTAAATTAAATTTTTGTTACGTTCTTTATTAAAATTGAAAAAAATAATTTTTTCCCTTCAAATAATTTGAATCACAACACTCTAAATATTATTTATGTTTGTTTAAATTAGATGATTTGAGAAAAGTATATTATTGACAGTATTTTGTATTTTCGTCGTTTATCGATTATTCATTAAATCGATTATTAATTAAAATGAGCAATACATTTAGTCTGAATAAGCATACTAATTTGCAGGCCTGAAATCAAATTAATAAAATATTTCTAAACGTCTCTTTATATAAAATTATTATTATAGAAAATCTCTTGTTCGTTAAAATAAAAGAAATATGTTTCCTGAAATGATTCTTTTTAAACAAAAAATATTAAGAGTCCATTGGCCAAATAGAAAAACAAACATTATTGAATTATAAAACTACATTTCTTAAATATTATTGAACATCGTTTGAAAGAAAACCCTTATATTAATCATTTAATGTTTGTTTACAACTCGTATACTTCAAAAATATATTTCAAGCGGACATTGAGCGTAAATTTTTATAAGTTGGTTATTATTAAAGAAATATCCTTTATTTAACTAAAATTAAAAAATTTAATTTTAACTGTCAAAGCTTTAAAAAATTATATTCCCTAATATTTTAAACTAATTAAATTTAAAGTTTATAATATCACTTTAAATGACGCAATATTTTAAAGCGTTATTTTTATTATATAATTATTTTAATAAAATAAATGAATCCGCTAAGGAAAAAGTACACTTTCTTTTTATTGCAAATAATAATATTTCTTCTACTGTCATTAATATTTTAATTACATTTCATATTTTATTATATCACATTATATTATGAGATTACCTTTCTACGTAAAAATATATATATACAAATAACTTTTAAACACGTTTTTATTAATTTTAATTAAAGAAATAATATCGTACGAAAGTACAATAGGCGAAGTACAATTTAACGTAATATTTAACCAATTAAATAGTTTATTACGAAAAGCTTATGATAATATGATAATAATGATAGTGCATAATTCTTTTAAATAATTTTTATTCCCACTAATAAAATATACGTAATGATAATTCATGTTAGTAATGATAGGGTAGACTGAGACACGAAGACTGTAATAACAAAGCTGGAATACTTGCGCGTATAAAGACTAGTGGGAAGTTGATTTTCTAATATAATAATCGAATTCTAATGTTTTGATAGGGTGATGTTGAACGGAGTTGCCTAAAAAAGTTTCCGCTCCAACTTGTCACCGTAAAGATCATCGTGTCACGATCGATGAAATATGTTAGAGAAAGTCGGTCGGGTCGCGTGATTTCAGTATACACACACACAGCTTTAAGCGATATGTGCAAAAATAATTTTCCAACTCTGCTGTATCATAATGGCCGCGTGACTATGTGCCTCACTGTTTTTCTACGTCAAATTATAATTGAACAACTCACGAGCACTCGTCGCTTTTAATTTTCACGCGTTTATCGTAAAGATTTTTTTCTCGACTTTTCATAGATCTGAACGACTGTACAGAAAGGGAACTGGCACAAGGGAAATTTTTTAATGTTTTAATTGATTTTTCGCAATGATCGTGCACTTGAATAGTAATGTGCAAAGTAATAATTCGACAACAATTATAATATAAGACTTGCACAGATTTTTGTACGAATAACTTATAAATAACCCCAGAATTATTAATAATCTTCTAGGACATCGGAATGGAAATTTGAAACGCTGCTTTTATTATAAAATTCGATAATTGAAGATCTCTAACTATTTACTGATGTTAATACGAATAAAAATGACTTTCAATAAGCAAAATATTCGAGAGTTATGGCTAATTATAATTCACAAAAGCACACGATTATATTAGTCCATTGGAATAAGAAATAAATAAAATTGAAAGTTAAAATTAGAAAATGATAAACGTAGATAAATTATGTAAGTGCAATGAAAAATATACAAATGAATAATCACAATTATATTATATAACCAACAAGAATATGCAATAATATATAATAAAAGTAATATAAATGCAATTATTATTCTCTTTATAAAGAATGCTATTTTTGATAATTAATGTGTGTACGTGTATGTATGTATTCCAAATATAAATGAAACGTGTAGCAAAACTATCTTGATTTTTATCATATAAAGATCGAATCATAGCATACATTTAGCAAAATGTAAGATGACTAGTGCCTTTCGATTATCGCCTAATTTTCATAATATTTGTTAATTGTTACCACGAACACGTTTGTTTAAATAACATTTTAACCATTATTATTAAACCAAATATTATTATGTATTTATATAGAGTATTTAAGACATTTTTTTTTTAAATTTTGACACACTATATGTTATTGTTATTAAGGAAAATAATTCATTAATAATATAAAGACTATAAATCAGCTTATCAAACCATATCTTATCTAATATGAAAAGAAATTCATTAGAGTGTAGAATTCCATGTTCCACAGCCACAGAGGAACCTGTCAAAATTTATAATAATAGAATGTAAACATGAATGCACTTTGTAGTATGGAAAGATAGCTTTAAACATAACCATTGGCAAACTAAATATTGCATAAAGCCAGAAAATGCAAAAGCTCCATAATTTTTCAAGCCACATAACATACTAATAAAGCTACTGTATTATTATGTTTGTGGCAGTCACGAAGGGAGTCGTGTTATCGGACTTGAACCAGAGTCGATGTGCATGTGTAATAATAGTACGTGTAAAAAAATAATGGCATAAAAATAATATTAGTCACAGTATCGTTGTTATTATTATTATTATTGTTACTATTATTATTATCGGTTTGCTCTTGCGATCGGAAGAAAATTTTAGGCACGAATAAACCATTTATCCAACTTGGAATATCAAAAAGAGAATACGAAGCGCATCGTATACATATTTATGAATATATATGTGTTGTAATATATATGCCGTTATTTAGTTAGTATAAAATGGCTATAATAAAAATCTTATTTCCTCGATTCATCTATTAGCCAAGTAAGTTTTTATGGCATAACATTATGAATTTAATGTTTTAATATGTATATGGTACGGGGATATCAATAAGATTATTATAATTTCAATCAATATGAGATTTATGCTTTTAATATATTTCCTAGTGGAACAGAATCGGGTTATACGATAATAAATGCTTAACAATCGCTTTCAACTCATCTGATTTTTATGGAAATGAGGTATTCTATAAATAAAAACCTGCAAGTACTAAATAAATATTACGAAATTTAAACACAAAAAATGCATAAAGATTAACTTCAAAAACTGCTTATTTTTACAAATTATAAAGCTTCGGCACAGCTGCAGCTATAAATATGGAAAATAAGTGCACATTCACTGTATATAATCTATTTAGATAATAATATAATCTGTATAATGTCATTCAATAGACAGCCATACAATTTACTATAATTAGAGTATACAGTATGATAATAATAAAAAGACAGTGTAATTTAAAAAACTTATTTATGTGTCTCGAAATTTTAAAACGGACTTGTAGTCTTCGTTTATTCATTAATATTAAATTTGATTTTCCATGTCTGCAACGTTCATAATTAATTGTAATCAATTAATGCAGCATTTTTCGGCAGCCTCGATAAGATATAAGTGTACATGCGCAATGCAAGAAGTAATTCCAAATGAAATGACAAAATTAACTCAACCCAACAACTATCCTCACTCATTTAAAATTCAATTATTAACAATAAACTTTAATGTTACATTTAACGCCATATTGAAGCATATCGATAAAAAAAACTCTCACATATCATTGACAATCTATATTTCAATATGTATATGTGTATATGTATATATGTATATATCGACCTACGCCGTATTATGACGTTTCGTGGAGTACAAATATTTTAAATAAAAATCAGGTGCAATTAATTTGGTGGTTCGTTATGGCATGGGAATTCAAATGAAGCGCCGCCGCCAAGACAAATAATAATGTAAATATGATGATATAATAAAATACATCGGCGATGCTCATTATAATTGCAATTGCAAATTATAAGAGACAAATGAGTCTTTAGCACGTGCCACCAATAATAAACATCTATTCTGTCATACCGGAATTTATGAATAAAGCTCTCCCTGCACGTGGACATCCTTAATTAAGAAAACATTACGTTCCAGCCGCATGCTAATGCATTTGCAAGAAAAACTCGTGCCACTCACGGCAGGCAGTAATCATCTTATTAAGGAAATTGTAATAAAGCGAGCAAGAGGTATCTTTAGCCGCCTCATCTGTCACTCAAAGACGAGGGCAACGGCAAACGGCTTTGATAGCGACTTCGAACTAATTCGTGTCGGCCACGTGAAATATATCCACGGCACACGCAGCCTCGTCTCCTTGCACTCGCACTCGCACTCGTGGGTCTAGGTTAAGCAGCTCTGGTTTACTTCGAGCGGTGACCTGAATGAACATGACGTAGACAACGTGGGGCTGAGTGCACAGTTCCAGCGGTTCGCTTGCACATGGCCGACGTCTAACTATTTTGATTGCCATTTTAATTCCAGCCTCAAATGCATCCTCGACTTCGACTTCCATTTCACTCGCCTTTTGCATTTCTTGCAATCTCTTTTAACTTGGCTATTAATCGCGACTTCACCTCGATTAGCCACCTCCATCCTCATTGCATTTCTTATTCCTCCTGAGGTACTTAATGCCCGTTTCAACTCAATTTGCTTTGATTATGCGCCTCTTGCCTTTTGGTGCTTTCGGCCTTCTGGAGTGAGACAAGATACGCAAACTAACCCTCCCCAACATCTATCCAAGCCAGTAATAAGAACCACCGATGGACTATCGATAATTTATGAGAATTATTTATCCACTAGGCTCTACATACAATAGCCGCCATTCTCTAGAACTCGTATTTATATCAAATCGTTATTTTTACCTGCTGAGCGTGCATATCGAGGTACTTTAATAATTGCTTGACATACGGTTTATATTTATAGGTGCTGCGTCTAAAAATATAGACGCGCCTTTACGATGATATTGAAGTATTTTTCGACTAATGAGAACATCGCAGATAAGATACGCACAGATCAAACGTCACGGATACAACGAAGATAAAAAAAAGAGACGAAAATAATTGTTAAAAATAAGAATTCAGGACATTCTGCGGCAATTGGCTAATTGTATTTTACTCGTAATCTTTAAAATTGCAGAAAATAATTTGAGATAAAAATTTCGAAAATCAATTTTTTTACATTACAACTATGCTATGCTTCGAGATAACTGAATAAAGCGATTAAATATAATGGAATCTTCATGGTTCTGCGGTTCTATATGAATTTTAGAGAAGTAACATATAATTAATAACTTTTTATTTTAAATTTCGTAAATACAATTGAATATAGCAATAAAGTGATTCGGAAAGTTGACGAGCAATATAAGTTTTGCTTTTAAATAGGATTTTAATATTAATATGTTATTGAATTTTATCCCTTTTTACATATTAATACTATTCAAATCGAAGAATTTCGTTTCAAATACATTGACATTCTCTAAAATGCATTTTATTATTAATAACAATTGACTTTACTACTCTAATATATGATTTCAGAACAAGAGCCTTAATATGAAATAATATTATTCTGAAAATCAATCAAATCGTTGAAATTTATTCTCCGTACCTTCAGTATTACTCATCACATAAGAATCACAAACAATTCTATTTAAAACAAATTGTTATTCCTCATGCTATCCATTTTTATCTATTAGTATTAATTCTTTAACTTCACGATGCCTCTCTATACACTTCATTCTCATAAATCCTCATTAAGTGAACATCTAATTTTTATATGAATTATATTTTAATTAATTTAATATGAATTAGCTCTTACTGAACATTTTATCGTTCTCTAAATCGAATAATTTCGATTATTCGATAGGATTGTGTACAATATATCTCTGTAAGGAGAATGATAATTATAATTTTATATTTTAATCATTTTTAAAGCACTTTCAATAACTCATAAATACTAGTTCATCGTGAATCAAGCATTAATAACGTTTTTAAAACATCTCAACACCGAGAGGAAATTTTATTATTGATATTTTTTTTAATCAGTTATATTTTTTGCCAAAATTATTTACAGCAAATGTAAAATAGATTTCTCATGATTTTAAATAAATTATATATCGTATACGATTTAAGGAATAGTCAGTACACAGAGTAAGTGGATGTGTCTAAAAACACTAACAATTGTATAATATTTTTGATATATTTGAAAAGTTATGAAATCATTTTTGAAAACAGCTGTTTTATTAAGAACTTCCTGTTATCTTGGCATTTGAAAAGAGAATATTGTGCGAGTAATTTGAGAAGTTTTGTGATATCGTACATCAGCGTTTTAGATTTGAATTAAGATTGGTCCGATTACCGCCAAGTCTCAAATCAACTTCCTAAGTATTATTACAATTATGACATTCTCAACTCAACAATAAGTAAACGAAATTGTCTTGAAATTATTATCAACTTTTTTTTTTTAGAAAAATTTACGGTTGATTTATCGGAAATTATCTGCACAGCGTCACAACGTATTGCGACAAAATATAAATGCATTTCTGTAAAGAGCATTTGTATGTAATATAAATAATTTACTCTTTAATTACGAAATTTTCTGTAAAAAATATTTAAAGCTCTTTCAAACTATTTCAAATTTAAATTTTTACTCGAAGTAATTATTATGTACTAATGATGAGAATGATTTACTACGATAGTCTGCACTTAAAATATTATAAAAATATAAGTTTAAAATGTAATGTTTCATATGAAAATCAATAATTATATTAATATAAAATATATTTGAAATAAAATATATTTGATATAATGCACTTAAATTAGACATATAATATATATAATATTATATTTATATTATAGAATTAATTGAAGAGATTTTAACATGAAGTGGTAATGATCGATTAGAATTTATTTGAAAGCAATTAGCATAAAATTATTATTATTTCTACTTTGAATAGTTTACTCTTTTCCAATCTTTTTATAAAAAATATTTCCATCCCTTCACTCTACTTTAAACTTTAATGACCATTGTTCTTGCTTCATTTCATAATACTCCATAAATCAATTTGTCTTAATAATATTCCAGTGCTTCCTCAAAAGTAAATTTAAATTCGAATTCGGCCATTAATGTATTTTCACATTAAAAAGTGGAATTATCTTTGATTGTAAATTATTTACTTATATTCAGAAACTTTTTCATCAAAATAACAATTTCTTAATATTTATAACATTATGTAATATGTATATTCTACTTGTAATAACGGCATTTGTATAACAAAAAACAAAAATCAGTTTTATTCTATGTTTCTATAAATTTCCTTGCATGTATGACAATCGCCTAAATTTATTACTATTCAATAATCATTTAATATTTATTTGTATTTGTATATGATCGGTCTATTTATTTTATTGGTTTTTTTCAAATTCCTTTTTAATTTTATAGAAATCAACATATTTCTCCTTTCTATCTTCACATATCGATGTTTTCCTACATTCATTAACGAGTACATTACTAGTACATTACTATTACTATTACACTTTCCATAAGTCATCTATCAAACTACCTCAAAGCTTGATTTAAATTATCTTACTCAACCGTAATAAATGACATGATCGATATATATATATGAATTCCTTCTTTTATGAAAACAAATATTATTCTTATGTTAAAATCATTCGAAATGCTATTAAATTATCCAACTAAAAGTAATACTGTGGAAAATAATAAGTAATTACATAATAACTGTAATAATACCATGCTTCCGTCCAAAATCACTATTTTTTTTACATGTACTTCATTCAATAATTTTTTTTCTTTAATCTAATGTCCAAACAATGAGTTTGATATTTCACTTTTGTCTGTAATACGCATGAATCTTCATTTATTCAATTAACGAATATTTCCAACAACTAAAATCCATTCTCAGTTACTACTGCAACATAATTTAATCAAATTATATTTCCTCATAATAATTTTACAAAATACTCATCTTGTATTATAAAAAAAGCCGATAGTTTGACACTTTAAAATTAAATCAATCATCTGCAAAATTTATCAAAAACTTTCGTTATACATTAGCAATTTATTTTTACTAAAACAGTTATCTTAATCTCACTTATTTTAACCAGAAAATTATTAGCTATGCATTGACATTCAATAAAGCACATTCAAATCAGACTTTATATGATAACAATTTTTTGAAAGCAGCAAGCAAAGATATTCTACTTACAATCAAATTTAAGTACAATTACCATATGATAAAGGTAAAAGTATTAAAAGTTATAGTCTCTTTAAAAGTTGCATCAAATAATGATGTAAAATTTTATACTAATGGTTAATCATGATTTACAATCATTTAATCATTTGGATCTTTCATCATTAGTCTAGTAATTTTGCACGCAATGATTCAGCAAAGCCACTGTTGTGCAAATTTTTCCAATTTTATTGAATTCCACTTTTCGTAGTTAACAAATAGTCTTTTCCGTGCCAAAAAAAAGTTCAATAGATATGACTGCCATCAATGCTTTAAGACCCTCAGATGTAAAGAGAGAGTTGAAAGAGTCTCTTTGTGTTAAAGTTGAAAATCATTATTAAGAAATAATTAAGTATTACAGCAGATTGCTACAGACTGCTTTATAATTCTAAAAAATGTAAAATCTAATTGCTAAAACATATAAAATATTTCTCAATCATATTATTTTACGTAAGTACATTTATGAACTTAAATAATACTGTTCGAGATTCCTCGTAAAAATCAAACGTCGAAACATTATTGTTTAGCATAATTGTTTAGCAATATAGAAGTACGTTACAAGAATATAACAAAGGAATATTGTAGGTTCGGAGACTAGAAAAGTTGAGAAAAAACAACCAAAAACAACAAAAAACGGGAAGATTCTACGACACCTGTCGGCCGAAAAACGAGAGAGACGGAAAACTCCGCGAATGAATGAAGAAAATTGCGACAGACTGCCGATCGCGAGACCCATAAGAAAAATCGATGCAAGTAGTTTTCAATGGGGACTGTATCAGTCTGTTTTCGATCAACAAGCGATCTTCGCTTGGATCTCAGAGGGAGAATCCTGGCCACAGCCACAGCAAGGCACCCAAGATTCCTAAAACGCCGCAGTGAATAATTTCGAGGTAGACACATCACTATAGCCAAAGTTAAGCTGACGTTTGTCAATTTAGATTATTGATAGTATTAAGATATTAATTATTAAGTCTTCAGCGAGAAAGTAGGAGAGGGAATCGGTTGGGCCTTGTCGCCATTTTATCAAGAGGACTCCTCACTCTCTTCAGCGACTTATGGTTCAACTTACCATTGATCCAAGGCCGTCAAGGCCATCACCGATTACCATTCGTGGATCCTCTGCGATCGCTACAATATTTAATATTTAATATTTTACACATAATTTTCTAAATAATAATTAGCACGCGTGTTTTGACAATTTAATTAATCCTGCTCACTAGTCCCTTTATATTCGCGTTCTTTAACATCAAAGAATTCATACATCAATCAGGTCACAAATCCCTATCAATATGTACTGTTTAATTCTCTAATAATAAAGTTATATCTCACTTAAATTAAAACCATACTTAATCCTTATTTCGAACAACTGCATGAAAAATCTTTACATCTGATAGGATATTACAATATCGAGTGTGTGAATGTCAGAATTATTCTTTTTCTTCAGAGTAATAAACATTTGCTTGTTTATATAAATTTAAATAAAAAATTAATAAAATAATTTCAAAATATTGAATTTGGTTAGAGTATTTTTCCGATGTTACATATATTTTCTGCTTTAATATTAATTTAAATAAAAACGCAAGCCTGTTAGTCATGATAATATTTAATCAAACTCGAATTCAATTCGAATTACAGTATATTTTTATTATTCTTCAAAGTCGAAGCAGTAAATATTATTAATGATAAATTCACAAAATGCTGTTACTATATTCTAAATAAATCCTTAAATACGAGTTAAATTATTTTGTATTTTTTAGATTTAGATGTTTCCAGTACCAAATAAAATTATGTGATCTTTTTAAATTATGTAATACTATATTAAAAAAAAATGTACATTTTTTATGGGAATAATTACTTTTCATTAAGTATTTAAGCATAAATTTCAGTTAATAGTAACTACTTGACCAAATTATTTTCCTGAATAATATTTTTTTGTTAAAATTTTTATAAACTGATTAATTTAAGTATTCCACTACTGTACATTATTATATTTTTAAATGTAATATTGAGAACATAAGTTTTTTTATAATTATCATGTTATTTTTATCCTATCACATTGTATTTTATCATATATCATTTTATTTCATTTATATTTTATTTGTATTATTATTATCATATTTTATATATATATATATATCATTTTTATATACAAAATATAAAAGTCGCACACGTATAGTTAATATGCAGAGAGAAAAATAATTAAAACCGTAATAACTGGAGTTTAGAAGTTATCTTATAATCTATAGATTCAGAATTATCTTAATTTTCAGCTATAATTTTAGTCGTAAAAATAATCATATTTATATCTCTTCAAATATCCTACAACTAGTATTTTAATATAAACATTGTCAATAAATGTATATTTATAAGTTAACGTTTAATAGTAATTATAACATAATACTGATACTGATAATACCGATGATTGTTGCATTCGTTTGTTTCGACTAATGACTTATTTTTTATATTAATAAAAAGTTTTTTTTGCAATTATTAAATATATAAATACAATTTTAATAATAGAATACAAATAGATAAATTTATGCGATTTGTAAAGTACAACATTATACAAATAATTTAATAAGTTATCATGTTATTTGTGATGGAAAATATTTATATTTTTAATCTATACTTAACTACTTAACTGAACTACTTAATTATAACAATAACAATAACAATAATAATAATAATAATAACAATACAATAAAATACGTACCATAAAATACTAATATGAAATGAATTAAATTTTTGTGTATTTGAAAAATTATTCAATTTTTTAATTAACTTATTTCCTATAGACATAGAGAAAAATTTAATAATTTAATAATTACATTAAATTGATGCTCTTTGTTCATTTTTATTTATTAATATATACTTAAGCAGAGATATTTGAAAAGAAACTAATCATTTGTTGCTGTGCAATAAACATGGAATCATTTAATCAACATTCTATTGTCAACGATGTACCATTGTATACAATTTTTCTTCCACACTTCAATACCTTTCGAAGGTAATAAGTATTTTGTTATATTCTGCTGCTGTACTATTTTTTATATTATAAGAGAATAATTCAAATTGCTTACCATATAACCCTATAATTACTTCTTTAAGTAAATTACAAGCATACCTCTGTCATTCTTTGCATTCCCCTATTGTGAAATTTAATTCATTTTCATTTACAACCGAACTCGCCCTATTAAATTTATTTTATAATTATCATTTGATACTATATGCTGAATAAATTATTATTTGTTTGGAAATTCCTGCACTCTAATAATTTAACAATGCCATTGATTTATTATTCAAAACAAAAATACTATCACTTGCTGTCTTTATTACTAATAAATAATTATTATTTTCATGCAATATTGATAAATATTAGGAAAAATTCGCTAACAATGCGTTTATAATGTGAAATAAAAATATAACTCGTTTTACTTTACTAAAATTGCAATAAAACTTGGAACACGCTAGAATTTGTTTAAAGTTGAATTACCGGTAATACAATTACTTAAATAGTTATACTTTTTTTTTTAAAAAAAATAATTAGAATAATTATAGAAGTTTCAAATAAATAGCAATGTGTATGTATGCAAATGAGAAAACTGGAAGAAAGTTCGCGACTTGGCTTGGTCAAAAACCCAATTCGGAGACCTTCAGTTTTCATGAAGTATACTTAAACTGGAAAGGAAGTTATTATTTCATCTCTTATCCAAGTCTTCCTCTTCACGAAACTCCCAATTGAGTGTAAAATAATTTTTCAAATCACATGGACAGTGCAAGTCCACCACTGTATATTACAAATTCCATAACTTCGATCTCTCACACACATTAACTGCTCCCGCTCCTGTCCAGAATTAGTGCTAAAATAATATCCAGGATAATTGATATGCTTAATAACACATTTTCACGAGCCTAGAAATGTACCCCACTCGTAAAAATATCAAACACATTATTATTGCTGTTTTTGATCGACCTAATATTCATAATACGTCAATACATCAATTGATATATTATAATTTTGGAGCATTTTTTCTCCATTGATTTAAAATGTTTAAGTAGTGTTAATGCATGGATGAAGGATATTCAAAATGGAAAAGTGTATGAAGGCAGGTATGAATTGTTCCGGACCAACTTACTCAACTCCTGAGTAAAGCTCAGTTATATATCTCCTTTAACTTATTTTGCGCTTATTTAGAAAATACGAAAAACTTGCGCTGGTGTAGCATAATCATGTATTTCCTAGTTTGCGAAAGGATTACCGCCTACAGTCATCTTATGGCTCAATCCTTGTAAGACTTTCTTTTTGCTCACGTATACCAACTCCTGCAGCATGAATATTAAGTTGGTGAATTGAGTGTTAAAATTTACTCAAAATAATTTACCAAATTTTTATTAAACATTCCTCTCCTCTTATAGTCTTATATACTCTTTCATTATAAATATGATTTTTTCCATTTCTTTGCATTGTTTTTTCTAATATTATGCGTTATATTAATATAGAGTTGAAGCTTGTATTTAACAGGATATAGTTGTTGAATGAATTGTATCGTATCTATAAATTAAACAATTTCTAAAATATAATTTCACATTACAGGAGTTACATTATTATTTGAAAGTTAGTTGATGGTCAAGGATGTTAAATTATGTAATTTTAAATTACGAAATTACCATAGCTTTAGCTGTTTGTTTTAAAAATATTTTAGATTACAATGCCTTGACATTTTGTTTGACAATAAGATAAACTTAAGATAAAATAAAGCTTTTTCGAAGCAAGCTATCATAATGCAGCTATTTACTTGATTAGGTAAAGTATTATTTATTAAAAATTGCAATGAAAGAACAAGATTGTTTTTGACTAAATAATCTTCGCAATTAAAATATTCTAAAATGTATTTTAGTGTGCCTTAATCAAGTGCGTTTTTACTTTAAATGAATAATACTGTGGTCAATTAAAACATTCACTCAATTAAAAAACAAATATTATAAATACAAAGTAAGGTAATTTAGATTTATCTATGATTTTTGAAATAATTATTGCTCTTGTATTGGTAATAATTTTATTTTTCTTACGAATTTAAAATACTTGTGTATGATAATTCATAAAAACAATGCAGTATGGAAATTGTCAAATAATCAAAACTGTCTCTACAAAAATATTATAATGCTATTGAAAATCGTTGTCGTTGAAAATTTACCATCTTATATAAAATATATAAAATATATAAAATGTTTAAAATCTTACTGTCAACTTTAAGGAAAACATCTAAAGTTGTAGCTCAAAATTCTTCCGTAAGAATTGATTGAACTTTAACGGGTGTAGATATATCAGATTACATGAAACTGTCCGAAAATCCATCTATCTATCTCCTCTAACGATATTAACTGATTATTCTTGCTATTAGTATATACGTGCTATGGTTTCTATAAAAATCCTATAAAAATTCTATAAAAAGCTCTCTGAAGAATATATCTTTCATGTCTACGAGAAATATTTTGTGAAAATAGTATAACGTTACATGATGGCTAATTGATTGTGCTTGAATACTTGCAATATACGGTGCATAAATATGGTTTGCAGATGTCGCAAATGTTCTCGATTTTTCTGCAGCAAATGGTCCTATATTATCCACAGCATTCAGCCATAGTCAACAGATCAAAAAATTCTTCTCTTTTAAAATTTAGATATCCTTATGAAAGTTTTGGAGAACTCAAAGTTAACCCAAGTAATGCTCTCTCTCTCTCCCCTCTCTCTGGTATTTTTTCATTCCTCGTGGGCGTGTAAAAAGCGCGCAGAGCTTAGTTGGCGCAAATCGTTCCCTCGCAGCACTTGCACCTCTCGTCGCGTTGCTCCTCGTATTTTAAACAGTACTTAGGAGCATTCTGTGCAGCTGCGAATGTATCCGACAGTAATCGTGGGGGGGTGGGGGGAGAGAGATTGGGAGGAGCAAGTGAGAAGCGAGCGGTGGCGCGTCGCGTAAACTCGGCGCTCAGTCAAAGATTTATTACGGAAGCGGAAGTATTTCGAGGGAAAATATCGTTGGTACCGGGTGCATTCGTTCAGAAACATTGAACAACCCTACTTGCTCTCCCCCCCCCCCCCCTCTCCTCGTCTTCCTCCTGCGCCGGCCCCCTTTGCCTCCTTGGCCTCC
>JAPYYT010000825.1:0-37753 GCA_030522565.1 Ceratosolen corneri | reverse complement strand
CTTCCATCCCTCGCTGATGAAGAGTCGCTACATCAACGCTGCAGTTTCCTGCTGGCACCTTCGCATCCGACCGCTGTCCGCTACGAGGAGACCGGCAAGCGCGCATTAATTGTTTCGACCGGCAGCAACGCCCGAAGCGGAAGACGAAGGTGGGACCTGAGCAACCTATAAGGCCAGTATCGACTCAATTACATCACACCATTGAAGTGAGGCCTGTTGTACTACAGGCGTTCTTCGACACATAGAGCTGGGCGCCTACATAAATGGGTGATATCTAGAATTCTTCGAATCAATTTTTATATATAAATAACCGTACTTCCGAACCTCGCGGTATTCAATTCATGACTGAATAGTGCAGTCGCGCGGGAGAAATTCAATTAAATAAACTGAACCTGAGAATATAGACAATTTATTATAACTGCGAACATTCCATGTTTCGCGTTATTTCAACCAAAAGTGAATAGTGTGATAGTGCCGGTTTTTTAATACTAATTACTATAAAGGACCACAGTTGCATTCATTTGCGTTTACTTTCAATAAACCACAGTTTTACAGCATTACCTACGCCGTCTGCGTCTTAATTTCTTTCTACCCTGCTATCTCACCCCTTCCACAGCCGCCCTCTTCCCTCCTCCGAGAGTACACACTCGGGCTCTGATCTGAACAATAATGGTTTTTTCAACTTTTGTGTACCCCGTTTTAAAAGTAAAATTCACAATTTGATATCTACCGGTGTTTGTTCCAGTAAATATAATTAAATAACCGATATCAATTAAAGCAGAAAACATATCGAAACCATGTTACAAATAAAAAAAGTATAAGGAAATAAATAATGAAAGAAAAGCTACGCAATCAGAAATGGCGATAACCAGAAAATAAAACGACAACAGGTTTGATGCACGAAGGCCCTAGCTGTGCATTGTACTAACACACCCACCCCCGCGAAAACGACGGAAGAGGCAGAAATAAAGGAGAAGAATGGGAATAAGGACAAGTAGAAGGGTGATTAATCTTGCGGTCTTCCACGTCGTCGAGTGTGCGGACTTTGCTTTATTGATGGAGACTTCTTTCGGGGGCTTCACTCCCCCCGAATGACAATGCCGCGCCTTCCTTTCGCTCCACCTCCAGTGGCATCCTCCTTGTCGCGGTCCCTTCTACTCACCTAAGCCTTTCGTGGCCAAGGGACGAGTCTTTCATCGACCGCTACAGCGTCATTTTGTCTCCGGGAGCTTTCAAGGGATTATTCTTACCCGCGAATCGAGTTGTTTCTTCAGCCGACCGATTCAGCGAGTCGTTTGTTATCGCATGCGACTACAGCACAGGATCGGTGCTTTTTTTCTAAGATGCTGCATAGTATAGATGCCCGTTTTGAATGATTAAATAGATATATTACTCATCTTTAAAATCAGATTTCCAATTTACATTAGCTTGAAAATTAAAGGTACTTTATCATACTTAGAGATCCATGTTACATGGAGAAAATTTTTTTTCAGAAATATGTATTTATAAAGCAATATCACAAGTTTTTATTATTAAAAATCTTTCTTTTTGATTTAAAGAATATTTTGATGTATGTTTAAGATACGCAAATATTTTAGTTTTGGAGTAAATCGAAACGTAAATATTATAATTTAATTCCTTTAATTTATTTTAAAATTACACGTCGCTCTAAGTGCTACATTAAAATTGATAAAGCAGTATTATTAATAGAAACACAACAGATAATTTTCCATATGTTTGTAAAATAATTTCTCTCTACATTCATAGTAAGAATTATTTATCTGCTATGATAATCCACATGTATATATAAAAAATTCATGGAAGATAATATAAAATTTGATGTCTGTATTATAAATAACTAGCTTTATTTTGGTAAGTTTATTAAGTTTATTTTGAACATATGTTTTTCTTACTAAAAAATTTTGTCTAAAGTCATTCACTCTATGCTTATGTAAAATTCACTTTTGCGAAAACAAATAAATGAAATTGACCAAATGATTAGAAGCTTCATTAATATAATTATTTACATAGGTACACTTTTATTTATTTTCAATCTATGAAATTATGATTCTTTAAATAAATATTTTGATAATTCGAAACTTTTTTCACTTAATGTATACACTGACAACTAGTTTTTATTTATCTATCTGACTAGTGTGAACTAACGGACAACCAAGAAAAAAAAAGTTGAGACGCACGAAAGTTACTTTTTTATCTCGGTTTCTTGTGCTGAGCAAGCACATCATTAATATTCGTTCCCGAGACGCCTCCACGCAATTTGTCAACATCTGATATTTAATTTTTCGCCCTTTTGCTTCACTACCGGCAACAATGCATGTATTTGTATATGCATATTGCATATACCTATACTGTCTTTGTCTCTTTTTGCAAGAATTTTACATTTCACTTTTAGGTAGAAAGTTGTCTACAATATTTTTAATATTTTTCAACTCAATATTTACCTAAAGCTATATAAGCAATATTTAACTCTGTATTAAAAGTATATTATTCATGATTTTAGCAATTAATTATAATAAAATTTTTGTTTGTTTATCTTCGAATTTGAATGATACTTTTATTTATTCAATTATATAATTTCTTATGGAAATTTAATGCAAATAATAACTTTTTTGTAATTTATGCTATATCAATTAGTTTATATAAAAATTTATAAATATACCATCCATAAGATATAACAATAATGATTGCATTATTTCTTTTTTATTTACTTTATTTCATTCTTAATTATATTCAATATAAAGAAATTAAAATCTTCAATTTTTAAGAAATTCGCTTATAATAATGATGAATTTTTCTGAAATTAGATACGATTCTGTTTAACTAGTATATTCAGATTTGAAATAAATCTAAGATGTAAAGCAATAGAAGAACAGAAATAAAAAAAATGTAAAAAGAAACTCAATCTTATTGCTCATCGTCAAGTATGCAATTATCACGAGGACGTATAACTTTCTTGGTCAAGATCCATTAATTCACTGAAAGCAATGTCGAAATCATTTTTGTCCAAACGTGTCTGTTTCACATGCTTGTCAAGAAAAGCGAGAACACAAAAGAAGAATAGAAAAGTGAAAGAGGTGAGAAGTCGATATTCATTTCTGGAACTGGAACTTGTTTCAAGCTGATATAAGCATAGAGCTCGTAAAGAACGAAGACTCGCAGCGGATAATAGACTGCCTCGTGGGTACAGTTAATCATCACTGAGGAGGAGTCCACTGAAAAGGATGGATGCAAGCGGTCGTTTGTTTTCCGTCTCAGGGGCTCTTATTTCTACTTTTTTACACAAAGATAAGTACTTGAGTATTACTGACAGATACTAGCCATATTGCATTCTAATGTTCTTCTCTAAATTTTAATTTATTTTGAAGAAATTTATATATATATATATATATATATATATGTTTCCATAGTCTTTTAGATATTTTTTTGTTTATAAAATATGTATTACCTTAATTAAAATAGGTGTAACTCTTTACAATAAAAAATCTATTGACAGAAATTCAATATTTTTATTTATAGTTATAGGATTTTTGAATATAAATTATCATCAATGTTAATAGATTATTTAATTATTGTAAATACTGCGTTGTACAATAATTTCATGCCTCCGTAAGTATAATAAATATTTGCAAAGCGTAAAAGCATTATATTAAATTGACAAATAATTCCTATACAAGATGCAAATTGTTTTTATGAACACATTTCTATTTTTGTTTAGATTATATTATTATAAAAAACTAGTCATTTGAACAAAAATATATATTTGTATACCAAAAAAATTTGTAATTTATGTGAAATATGGAAGTTTCATTTAATAATGTATATAAAATAAAATAAGTATTATAGTTTATTTAGTTTTAATATAAAATTATTAATATTTGGTGGTTTTCATTTTTGTAAAATCTCCTGAGAATCACATGATGGATATTGGTTTCATTCTACATGTACATTTTTTATATATACTAACTGAAATATCACCACAAGGATGTATATGAAAAATAAATAGTATATTTTCATATATACGTGGAAAAGTATAGATCTATATGTCTATACAGTATAATATTTTTTCTAATGTGTTTTTTTTTTTTTTGCGTGTTAGGAATATTTTAATAATAAAACATATCTATTTTTACTTTACAATTTTTATTTGATTGTTTATTTCTGAATTATAACTTAGAAAATTAATGTAATAAATTTTTTATTAATATATATAATATACTAATTGTATTATAATTATCATAATTCTTATCATAAATTAATTTCATAAATTAGTTTTAATGCTAAATTGAAGAGGACAAGAAAATTGAGTACATGGTTGAAATTAATTTTGAAACGTATGATAAATCAACGTATATTTTTTCGGGGCAAATGATATTTGTCATTCCAATTGTCCATGTGAATAATTCCTTAAAGGAGTTATGAAAAGTATACTGATATATGAAAAAAGTATATAGAATAGAGTAGTATGACTTATGTGAAATACAATTGGTAATGATGTTTTAAGGGTGTAAGGTACTATCGTATACCCACTCTCATATAACCATTCAATTCTTTTTTAATATACTACGTTTCTTATTTTCATATTTTTTACAAGTAAAATCATTAGGCGATACCATTATTAATTGTTTTTATTAATTTTACTACAAAAATTCCAGAAATATTTTAAAATGTAAAAAATTATATTAAAAATTATTAGTAATATTTCTTATAAGTGTATATTGTTTTATTTATTATAGTTTTATATTTGAAATAATTAAAAGTTATAATATATATTGTTATTAAATTGTAAATATTTCTTTGCATTACAATGTTGTTTAATGTATTTTCTTAATTTTTTAATGAAGATTATCGATCTTTTAATTTTTTAAAGTATTTTTATGTAACATATTTAATATTTATATAATATATTTATATTAATTTATTTGTTACAATAGTTTCATATATACATGTAAATAACGATATATTTTAATATTCAAGGTTTTTAAATAAAACTATGATTCCAATATGTACATGTATATAACAACAATATACACAATATAGAAATATAGAAATCTAAAACAATATAGAAAAATGACTGATATTTTGCTGTTAACAGTGTAGCTTGAACATACTTTATATATATCTAAAAACTTGGAATAGCTCGAACAAAGTCTTTCATGCTTATTTGCACTACATATCTTACATTAGAATTTTCCTGGCTTTATTTTATTCATATACATATACTTACTCATTATTTTTTACTTACTCTTTCGTTAAAATGGACAGAGAAAATGAATTAATTTTATTTATAATTAATTTTTATTTTTAATTTATTATTATTATTTTAAATCGATTTTTACCCACATATTCAATATACGCACTGTCATATCAATTATTAATGGCTGAGTTTAAGGAAGTACACATAGTTGCTTGTGATGAACGAGCTAAAAATTTCTCAGATCCCTTAAAAATAGAATTTTCACTTCAGCTGAAGATAACTAGAGAAATTTAAAGTAGTTTTAGCATTGTCGTTGTTTTAAAATTGTGAAGAAACGTTTCGAAGGTTATTTCCATTTTCAATATTTTTGTTTAATCATATGTATGCTTCAAATAGTGTTTTTATTATAAAAATACTCTTACAAACTAATAATATTTATTTACAACTGAATTTTTATTTAATCAAGTTAATGATAATTACATGATAACACATAGAATATTTCATAATTAATTCATGTAAATTATATATATAATTAATTCATGTAAAAATTATATGTGAAATAATCAATAATTATGAAAAATATGCATGACATTGTAAATTATTTACAACTAATTGGTGATGTAATTTATATTTATGAAATCAATTAAAAATTATCAATTTCTTATATTATAAATTAGAAAATATCCATTTACGATATCATGTCAAAACTTTAACAAGAAAATGCAGTAATTTGTTTATATTTTGCGGAAATATCTACACATATATTAGAACATAGCGACGAATTTGTTTATAAGTAGATTATGAGAAATGTATACAGTCTGTATTTGCAATACATTTTCTTATTGATATGTTACTGATGTATTTGAAAGTATGTTCATTTCGCTCAGTTTTATTGTAGATATATATGTAATTGAGAAAATTGTGCTTTTAGTAATTTTTATTATTATAAGTTTTTATCTAAAATTCGTATGAATTTTTGCGGACCTAATTGGGTATTTTATTTTTTATTTATTTTTTTATTTTTATTATTTTTATTTATTCATTTTGATACTTTAATTCTAATTAATACAATAAATACCAACTATAGGTATAATAATAATAAATTTGAAGTCTCTAATATTAATTATAATTTTACAATATAAGATTTATAAATGTCTGATAAGATAATACACTGCCTCTATAGAAAAAAATTTTGTTATATACATTGTGTCAATGCAGTTTAGTTCGTACAACATTATGATTTATCTTATTTCAAGAAGATAATTATTTTGAATTTCAAATAAATTGAAATAAATTATATAATGATTTTCAATTCAATTTCTAAAATGTATCGTATATAATAAAATATTTTGAAATTTAAATCATCCAATAGTTAAAATTTTTATTAAATATTATCAGAATGTACATTTAGATACGGTTATCTATGAACATAAATTTTAAATTTTGTTTTGCCACAAAATTGTTGATTTCACAAAATAAAACAGGAAAATCATTTGTTCTTCACAAAATATAAATATTTTGGTAAGCAATTAAATTTGAAAAACTATTTTTTATATATTGAGTAATATTAAAAGTATGGTACTAATATTTAAGATAAATTGTTAGATCGAACCATGAAAAATATTTGTTTATTATTTATTTCAAAAAAATTTCTTAAAACATTGTTAAAACCTATAAATCTTAATGATTTTTTTTAATTCGAAAGAATCACTAATGGATAACAAACAACAATTGCGATGCCAATTACAATTTAAATAAACACATTTTAGAAAAAGAATTAGAAAAGTCATAAATTTTCTTAAGCTCAGCACTATAATATTTACCAAAAGTATGTATAATTTCAAGAGATATGACGTTCAAAAAATTAGGAAAATATAAAATAAAACGATTCTCCTTGGATTTCAAACTGGGCTTACATTCACAAGCATGAGCTCGTGAAAAATTTTTAAGCTTCCATCAAAGTAATGTTTATGATTTTCATCTCATGAAGGCCTATTTATTATTGATTGTTTTCCAGATTTCCTATTTTAATATATTAAAATAAAGTCAATTGAAATTGATTTTTCGAATTTTTAACTGTGCTGTTTACTACGCATTATTCCTGACTGTATGCATTTGATTTTTATTAAAATCTTCTATTGTTAGTCCAAAGATATGACATGCTGGTATTCTGTTTTTATTTTTATAAGCAAATATTAATATTATAAGCCATATTATTAATATTATTCATAATATTAATATAATAAGCCAATAGTTAAGAGACATAAAAGTCTTTAAAAAATAAAATAATTAATTATAATATGTAAAGTAAGACTTATAAGATTAAAATACTTAATTTTTTTTTACTATTTATACATTACTTAATGTTTATTTTTAAAAGTCATTAATATGTTAATGGCTAGTAAGACTAGCGGGATATAGTATTTTATTTCTTTTGAAAGTCGGGAGAAAATTCACTGTAGCTAACAAATAAATAAAAATAAATTTAACATCTCTTTGAATATATATCGATTTTAGGTTGATTTATATTTTAGTTACAAGTGTGTGTGTGTGTGTGTGTGTGTGTGTGTGTGTGTGTGTGTGTGTGTGTGTATGTGTATGTGTATGTGTACATAAACGGATGTATTTAGCACAAGACTTTTATCTTGAAATTTAAATGCAAAGAAATTTGAATTCGTTTTTTGCTGATCATAGAAAAAAATTATAATTAGGATTAAATTATGAAATTTTGTTTGTATTTATATTATTGAGCTTCTTCGTCATTACCTAGTATATTGATAAAAACACATTTTTATAATAAGATTAAATTTCTTATTTTTGTTATTTTAATTATTATTACTATTTGTAGTCGATTCACTACTAAAATCTTGTATATATTTTAGAAGTAAAATAAAAGTAATGTGCATACAAAAGTCTATTTATAGTAAATAGATAAATTATAGATAAGTAATAGTTATTCATCAAAATATTTAAATATACGAGAACAAAACGCTCAGAAAAGATGCTTAAAGTAGATTAATGTACAATAATTATATATATGAAAAAGCTCCTTTGTGTTCTCAATATTATAGTTGTTTTTTATTTAATAAGTTAAAAAAAATTATTAAAAAAATTCAATTAGTTTATTTATTATAACATCATTGAATTAATTAATTAATTTAAATGTAGATCTATATTGAAATAATTATTATTAATCGAATAATTAATATTTATTAATATATATTTATTAATATAATATTACAATATATAATATAAATGTATTATAAATTTGCTTCTAATGTAGAAACTATATTTATCTTCCATATATCAGTCATGTATGCTTAAAGTACATAAAGTAATTACAATACTAAAATTTAGTAAATGATATACTATTTTAGTGTGAGTAAGCGCTATTTTTGTATATACAATTAAGTTAAACGAAAATAAGCCATCTAGAAGCTGTATTACCGTACACGGAAAATAGCTGGAACTAAGGTCGCTCCTTTAACACAGAGAGCCATAAAGTTTTAACGGGATTTCGGACAGTCGATTAGTTGCCTCATTTATCGCTACTGATTAGATACATTACATCATGACTCCAAGTACTTTGGTGGCTTCTACAATTTTATGAGTTCTGTAGGTTTGGTATATTTTCTCAAAGAAAATAGTTGCTGATTATTTTGTTAGTGTTGGTAATGCACAATAATTTGTTACGACTTCAGTATATGCATGTTGGAATTGATTATGACAGTTGAAAATAACGATAATAGTTTTGATTATTTTTTAAAATATTTGTATTAATATTTATATTTATAAAAAATATATATATTATATAAAATTTATATATTTATATAAAATTATAAGTCTAAGGCAATCTATTTCTTCATTAAATGCATATTAAAGGAGTAGAAGTAAAAATATATTTTATAATGATATAATTTTATAAAGTGATTATATATCTCGGTGTATGAATGTAAACTGTTTCATAAGTTGTAATTTTTCCGTTATACTGTGCATATGAAGTAAAATTCTTTATTTCTAAATTTTTAAAAGTATTATTAGTATTAAATTTATTATTGAATAAAACATTAGACCTTTTTGAAGATATAAAAAAATATTAAAAACAAAAATCATAAAAAACTTTCTAAATTATTTCCAAAAATTTTATTCAATCAAAATTCAACACATGATCATACTAATTAAGTTTAATAATACAATTAAATTTATATTTTAACTATTAAGTTAATCAATAATACTAATGACGAATCAATTAATTAGTACTTTGCAAAGAGTGGTTTTGATAAATAATAAATAAATATATGATAAATAAAATATAATAAATAAATAAATGATAAACAATAATAATATTCTGATAAATAATAAACATTATCGGCTTCCATTATTGTATCTGTAAATTTTGGTTTTTCCTCCTTTAAAAGAACCAATATTCAGTCTAGCAAAATTCACAGGACTTTCACTCATCTGATTATTCGCACTCTAATTGACGTAGAAGTGAAAAAATAAGAGGCCTGTTGATTCTTATCCGTCGAATTTTGTCGTACAATAGGGTTCAATAATTCCGATGCTGCGTGTGCATTGTGTCACTAGCTTCGACAGTTGATTGTCATTAAGTGATCGACCAGATGCTTTAGATTCGACGCTTTCACTTTATTCCTTTTCCGGCATGTTTCGGTGACTAATTGATTTTTTATCGTTTTCTTTTATATTATATTAGTTAGTAGACTTTCTATTAATAAAATGGTGATTTATATTTCACGGTTTCAATAATACTTATTTAAGAAGGGTTTTTAATTACATGACTAAATATTATTTATCCAAATTCCTTTATAACAAATCTTCTGTATATACTTTAGTTGATGAACAATAGATATTTTAGTTTTAGGATTAATAAATTTTAAATTAAATTAATTTGATTTGACCAAATATTTTTGCATTTATTTAATGAAAATGAATACTGAGAAGTTTACATTATCTTAAGAAAAATTACAATAGTACTATTTACAAATTGATTTTGAGTAAAAATAACGATGTTTTAACTTATATTATTATTATATTATCTATATTTATACAAAAAAGCTGTAATTATACTAATTTATATTTATACTTATTCATATATAACTATTGTTTAATTTAAAAAAAATTTTCTATGAAAATGTATAAGTTGCATAATATTTAGTTAAAAATTGAACGTATTTTGAAAATTCATATTTAATCTAGTTATCTATCAATTGTATGCATATTCTGTAAAGTATCTTTATTTAAAATATTGTTAATGTAATAAAATTTATATAAAAATTATAAACAAATATAAATAAAAATATATAAATATAAATTAACATAAATAATCTTAGGTTTGGCAATATATTATTTTCTCTTATAATTTTAACAAGTTTAGTTGATAGAGTAGCCTTAGTTGTACATTAATACTGGAACATTACTTTTGCTCTTCAAGCCATTACCATGATATTAAAATAGCACCTTTAGTGTGAATGTGCGCTTAATCCATGAACACCAAAATCGATTCTTGTTTTCTATAACATATTAATGTATTTCACTTTTCGAAGTATAGGGAGACAAAATTCGTTCATTAAAATTATTAGTTATAGAATTATTAATTAAACATTAGATTAGTAATGAAGGCTAATTCAAATAATTATTTTAATAAATAACTACAAAGTGCATTTATACTTAACTTTATTTGAAAATAATATCAATCTTCAATTTAAAAGTATTAAATATTTTAGAATCGGTGAAAATAAATTATATTTCATTTTTTATAATGATAAATATTGATATAAATTGTTATAATTTATATAATAATTAATATAAATAATTTATTAGTTTTATTAAAATTAGTTTTGAATGAAGTGACAATAGAATTCTTTTTATATTTGATGCTGTTATAAAATTGAAAACTATTTCTTTTCATTCAACTCAAGTATTCTGTATTTTGTATTTTGATTACGCAACAATGTTTTTATTACTCTTTAAAAAATTACTTTATTAATTTAAAATAAATAAACAATTAAATTGTATATTATTAATTTGATACGAATCTTTTTTATAAAAAATATAGGAAATTATTACCAGTTAAAAAAGAAAGAGATTCAACTTAATTATTCAGTAGTTTTAATTCTTCAAAGGTTATTATATTAAAACAAAAAAATAAAATAGAGTTAAATTACTGATTTGTAGGAAAATGCTCCTTTAGCTTTTTCATTCGTTCTAAGTGCAAATAAAATACATCGATAATGCATATAAAATTCATTGATAATGTGAACACGTGGGTGCGCTCCGTATGTGAGTGAACTAGCTAAAGTCATCACAGATGGTCAATTACCCCTGACAATAAACATGATTCAATTTTATATATTCATTTGACTCAGCGTTCATTCATCCATCAATGGTAGGATTACTCAGTATTCGTTACTTTCAGGGTTTAGTCATATTGCTATCTTAACAATGATGTTGGAATACTCCGAATCTAATGTAGCAGATTACTACAAATTTATATGCACATCAGTAGATGTAATTGTTATTACATTTCATGAAGTACAAAGCATTGGTCATCATCAATCTCTTTTGTTGGAATTCTGTGACATATTTTTTCACTTTATACGATTCTGTGGTTTTCTTTAGAAAAAACTAAGAATATATATTTATAAGTGTATTTAAAAAATGAAGAATATAATTAACTTATATAATTAAGAATATATATATAAATACATATATATAATAATATAAATACAAATATATAAATATATATATATATATATATATATATATATATATATATATATATATATATGTTATAAAACATATATTATAAAACATTTATTAACTATTTTTAGTATATTATGCTATTATTTCAATTCTATTTACTCTATTATATTACTATAACAATTATTCTATTAAATTACTGTATGATAAGTTGTTCAATTATAATTTCGATGAATTAAAAATGTATTGAAAATGTGTTTATATTTTTATGTACTGCATACACATATAAAATCTGCAATAGAGAAATTTGGTTTTGAAGTTTTTTCATTTAATAATATTTTAATTCTCTAATAAGTATAATTTAATTACTGTAATAAAAGTTGTTCTTTTAAATAATTAAATTATGAAATATAAATATATATGAGGTCTTATAATAAAATGATATAATTTAAAAGTATAGGCTTCCTTTTACAACTTTTATTTCATATATAAATTATTTATAATATATAATCCATTCTATTTAATTTATGTAAAGTTTAATATACATATATTTAATTTATGTACAATTTATGTAATTTAATATATTTATAATATTAGCGATACTATTTGCACAAGTTTAAACATACTACTTACTTTAAATATTTTAAACAATAATCAATAATAATAATAATCAATAATTCACTGTATGTTAAAAATTAATGAATTTAAATTTATTAAATAAGAATTTTTAAAAATTAATTTTTCTAATTCTTTTCGTGCTTTTTACCATATTCATATTTTATTTTTCAAGTTTCATGAATTTCTTGCTTTTACATTTTTTCAACATCTTTCTTGTAGCCTGATCACACACTATGAGCTAGATTGTATTGTTCTCCCGGGAGTAAATGGCGGTCGTAGAAATGAATTACCCAAGCTTTTCATGGGGAGCTTTCGTAGCTACTCAACAAATGGAATTCAAACTACCGTACAAGTGTGAATTCAAGTTTAAAATAAGTTGACGTGCTCGGTCGATTTTGTATTTTCTGAACAGTTCAGGAGCTTTGTATGTAAGTCGCTAATTTTAGTTGCACGAAGAAGGTATTCTCCGGTTACATATTATCTCAATATTATATCATTCAACCTTCTACTTGCAAAAATATATTCAGTTTGTTGTTTTATCTGCATACTATCATTATCAATGCCTCTGTATATGGTTGTATAATTTAATACATTTAATAATATATCATTTTCACTATATTTTCACTATAATGAAAGTTATTAGTGATTATAAAATTTATATATTAATATAAATTAGTTAATGCTTTTAATAAATATCATACATTATATAATAATCTGCTACATTTATTTCGTATAGATATTTATGTGTGCATACTTGCTTTTTTTGTCTAGTTATTAGATTAATATGCAATTAAAGAGATGAAAATTCTTAATTATATAAATACTGTAGTTTTATCATTTAAATATACCTTTAATATTATCTTAATTATTTTTACCATTTAAACATTTTCTATTCGGCAGTGAAATAATAAAAATATTTATTTAAAAATATTTCAATATACTCATCGACTGTTCCGAAATCCATCAGGAAAACTACATGTGCAAATCAAGTTGATCGAAACGTGTCGGCTAGCAAATACAATCCACAGGCGCCAGTCTGTTATTCGGCGCAATAACAATAGATGCTACACGTACTGCACATTGAACGCCACTTTCTCGCGAATGAATGAAAATTACCCGCTTTCCGAGAATCCGTATGCATATATGCGCACATGCCACGAGCACACACAGACTTTCGTCTAAGCCCCCAAGGGAGGATCGTCTGCGAGATGTTGATTGCACGTGCCGCCTGTGTTTTATGATTCTTTATGTAGAAAAATACAACTTCTCTTGAATTTTTTTGTACCTTTGGCTTACTTAACTCGTTCCCATATAGCAATTTTATAAATATTCTTGATTTTTTTCTTTTTTTTCTTTTTCGATATCCATTTTAACATCAAAATTCATAAATGTATTTATGTATTGTTGGTACAATATTTTTTCTTTGTGAGATGATTTTGATTAAAAGGAATTTATTTAAAAATTATATTAAAATTTTTAATATAATTATATAAAAAAATATAAAAAAAATAATATATAAAAAAAAACTTAATGATTATAGTAGTTGGAGGCATTTAGGCTGAATACTTAAGCAAAAATACTAGTTTGATTAAGAATGGTGTTTTTCATTGGTTGGTTTGTACGATAATTACAACTAAACCAAAAATTGATATTTAAAGATCTCATAAAAAATATGATTTGATATATTTTTTACATTATTAAAAAAAAATTATACTTTATATTATATATTTACATATAGTATCTAGTTTTTTATATTAAATATTCGAAATAATTATGATCGATGAGTGATGATACAACCTCAAAAACTTTTAATGATATGTAATAGATAAAATAAAAGTAGAAGACCTTCTAAGGAACGTTAAAAAACAAATTAAATATCAAGATAATTCTTATAAATGTTCCATATCTTCGCTATCTTCGATTAGAATTCGAACCAACGTATATTTTAATTCCTAGTTTTTGAAAAATATCTCAAAATATTACTAAAAGAAAATGAAATTATAAAATATATGAGAACCATAAAAATATAATTGAAATACGGAAGGGATGACAACAAAAAATAAGTTTTAGTGATACAAGGTATTATAAGCCCTAACAGTTTTCATATATTAAAACGAGCCCATATATTTTTTGTGCTTATCATAAGGCAGGCATATGTATATATATATATATATATATATATATATATATATATGGACACGTGCGTACTCGTGCATATACACATAGGCTTCGATAGCATTCCAATTCATACGCAGAAAGTAAGAATAGTAGTAGAGGGAGTGCAGCTCAGGGCTACGTCTACAGAAGTCGCTTCTTATTTATGGCTATATTAATCCTTAAATGGTATCTAATGTCACAGTTGCGTACCATAGCTGATGTATCTGACGTAGCATCTATCCACATATCGCTCTTTATTTGTGGGCATTGTGTCGCCTGTGCGTCTGTTTTCGAAAGTTGACAATGAAGGCGAGCCACGCCACGCCGCGCACTTATAACACGGTGTCGAGTTACCGGATGGTACACCGCGGGGTATCTGTAACTTATATCTCTTTCACCCTCTCTTTCTTTTTCTTTTTCTTTCGCTTCTGCATACATGTACAAAGAATTGCGTATCCTGAAAAATGCACCCCGGTGTGGCGTCGACGCAAACTGTGCGACCAAGACGTTTTACCTAACATTTGTATTTCTACACGCTTCCCCTTCAGCAATTTGGCGGTCATGTCTTTATTTTCCCGAGTCTTTTTTTGCTTGCATTATAGTTGTGTATTTCTAGGCGATGTATTGGATGCTATCACATGCATTGTAGGTTTTGTGTATTTACGTTAGTAAAATTAATTAGTAAAAGAAAATAAGTAGCTAGATATGTCATTGAATATTGTAATATTTGAGTATATTAGTTATCCTAATTTAATGTATTATATGCTTTATTCTGATAAATATTTTAAGTAATAATCTGGAATCATAATTTGAATTAAATTACATTGAAATTAAAGTATGATAAATTAACTTAAATATAATATACAATTGAAATAAACTGTATATTTTGTAATCTAATAATTATCCCATTAGTCCGAACGATCATGTTATCCATACATTTATAACAATATAAAGGTGTTTAGTCGATTATTTTTAAGATCCATTTTCTTTTGTCTTGTTCCTCCTCCATTCTCTCTCTCCCTCTTTCTTTCACGTTTTCCATTTCATACTCCCTTCTTTTTATTTTGTTTAAGCATAAAAATCCCAAACAAAATAGTCCAATGTTCCTGTTCTCCACTTTTTTCTCAGTGACGTAATGCGCAAGTTGTGACGAGTTTCACTATATACTAATATAGAGCGTACACCATTACGTTAATAATCGGAACAGCAATTTCTGCCTGAGGCTGTTATTGTCTTCTCTATTCTTTTTTTTCTGTTGAAGGTTATTTATCTTATTTTATCGTGATTACTTAATTTTGATATAAGAAAGACTCTGGCTATTGTATTTTCAGCCATCTTTATTTATTGTAATAATATAATTACCTTGCTTTTTTTTTTATTTTTGACTATATGAATTAATGAAAGTTCTGATAATGTTGATTTTTAAATTAGAAAATTATGAGCTATAACCAGATGTAAATTAAAGTATTATACATTATTCACATTACTTCAAATGCAATTTCAGTTTCATTAGAGTTGTTTCCTGTTTCATAAAATAACTAATTTTTTTCTATTTATTAAAATATTATAATAAATTATATGGATTAAAATTAAAAATTATATTTATATTTAATGAAATGTTAATAAAACATTCATTTTATGAATAAATATGCTCTACTATTTACTATTTTACATCATATTAAAGTTAACGAAGTAGAAAGATTTGAAAATTATTTGTTACAGGGTATAATTTATTATAGTTATTTCTAGCAATGATTATATAATGTATGATTTCAAATAAACATATATCATAAAATTTTTTTATTATTTAAAAATTATAATGCTATATTTACTAGTATTATATATGAATGTGAAATATAATGAGATTCTAATAAAATTAAAAATGAATTTAATTCGAATCATTCTAAATGTTTGTATTATTTTTTAAATAAAATGCAACAATTTTTTCATGGTTTTTCCTAAAACTTACACTGCAAACTAAGGATAAATAGTTTTTCCATATTTTATATTTATTATTTATGTTATAATATTCTTTATGTTATAAAAAGTGAAAAATATAAGCCTATAATATAATATAAATATGTGTAAGGAAATTTATGTATAATCGTATTTAATGTTTATCTAAGAATAAGTCATTAAGCAGATCTTAAAAAGAACATTACAAAATACGAAAAAAAATAATGATTAACAGTCACAAATAATAAATTATACTCTTATATATAATATTTTATATAAGCCTATACTTCTCCCTTTGTGTCTCTATGCCTCTATTTTTTAACAGTAATTTGTTCTTCCTGTAATATTTTGATGCATATATCAATGAAAAAAATCGCTGTGTAAGTATATTATACGCATATAATTCTTTTCGGGGCGCAGGACCCATTTAATCCGACAACAGTACGAATGTCAGCAGATTACAAAAGTTCTATCCTAAAAGATCCAGCGTAAAATTCCTTTAACTTAGTGTTATGAGATCTTTTTGTTCTACTTATTTTTGTATAAAATATATATTCTTTAATTTTTCTTGTATTGATTCTGTTTCTGCTAATCCAATTTTATCATTTAAAATAAAAAAATTAAAAATTTAAATTCAATCTATAAACTATCGTATGATGAATTTAAAAATGACAGAATATTGCTTTTTAATATATCAAAAACACTTTTGAATCCATAATAAAAACATATTTTAATATGTAAATTATACTTTTATAATAAAATTTCTTTTATTATATTATTCTTGTTCTTAATGCTATGCAAAATAAAAGAAAATTTATCAATGTTGATTATGAAAAGTATATCAATATTATGAGTTAGTATATCTCTTTATAGTTATATTAAATTTATGATAATTTTTACAAGATCAACCCGTATTCTTAGCATTAAAACAACTCTGAGAAATATGGTATAAATCGTTTTAAAATATCATCAGAATATAAATTTTATATGTGCATAAAATATTATTGATTATTCATTAATTAATACGGTAAATAATTACAATAGTTATTTTGCGACATACACTATTAACATTTCAATAAAACTAGTTTTAAAATCGTATAAAATTCTTTGCAATAAATATTCTAATATAGCCTGACAAATCACTATTTATCTATCCCCTTTTTACATATCTCTTAGATCATTTTGTAACAAAGTCCATATTCTTGTTTTTCTATCTCGAATATGAAGGTATCATTTTCGTTTTTTTCTCCTAGCTTCTCTTAGTAGCGACAACAACAATGTGCGAACGAACCGAGTCCTACCTAATGAATAGTATATATCGTCCTTCTTTTGCATTACCCTCTCTTTATCAAACACACGCACTCTCTATTTAGGTGGCATCACCATGAAAAATTATGGTATAGACTCTTATTTTTCTTTCATTTTCTTGCCCATTTTTAAAAAGGGCCGCAATGCATAAGTCTGTAGTATAATATCGCGTGACCCACCGCCGTGCCACCAAACGGTGTCCCGCGGCGCAGAGACAAGTCGTCCGCAGCTGCAACTCCGATTCATGATGGAACATACGTACAAAGCATAGAGAACAGAATAAAAGAAGTTGTAAGCATGTGTGTATTTATCTGACTGTATTTATCTCTTTTTCCCTTTTGCTCTGACTTTTTTCCCGGCAGTCTCGAATTCTGTTGCAGAAAGTTTTATATGGTTATATATCCTTCAATTGACACTGTTACTGCCACTGATAATAATGCCGTTGTTATTGATTCTTGTTACTATTCTATGAAATATTAATTGAAAAGTGTTCTTTTGCGTGAGATCTATATAGAATATCTGTAGATCCCATTATTTAATTTCACATAAAAGATACAAATATATTTTAAATTTAAATAAAGTTGCTTAATTATTGAAGCTGAACTCTTTCTTTGTACTAAGGGAGCTTTAATTTTTTCACAGAAGAATACGTTTAAGAAGTACATCTTTATTAGATATAAAATGAAAGATAAACATTTATCTTTTATAGAGTAAATTAATGATTATAAATGTAATAAAACTATAACTATTCACCATTGCATAATACATACAATTATAGAAAATTTAAAATAACTAAATAGAATATTTCATTATTTAACAATATCAATATAATTAAATATAAAGTTCAAAATTAAATAAAATTTTTTTCGTGTTCAATGTTATAAAATATTCGTAATAAAATACATTAATGTTTTATATTATTTTTAGTTAAATTATTATTTATTATATCTGAGATAATTATAAATAAAGAAAATATGTTTAAGACGTTTAAAATTTGAACGAATTATTACTAGTTTGAATCAATAATAAAATCTATTGATTTATAATAATATAAACTAATTATTATTTTGTGCTAATAACAATTATTTCTGTGCTTTCATTTATTGAATACATATACTTTATCATTTTTTAATTACATCTGGATTTTAGGGATCAAACGTATATACAGGATATGAATCGTTTTTAAATTGGGGCATCTCTGGTGTGATCCAGAAAAATCCAAAATTAATAGGTATAAATTAATATTCAATGGCTCACTAATATATAGAAGAATCTGTCACTAATATATAGAAGAATTGTTTTTATGAAATTTTAAGGTAACAAAATTTTAGTAAATTTTTTGATTGTGAGTTTAACTGAACTTTTAATATAATCATGACCGTTTAAGATATTAATTTTATTTTCATAATTCATTTGTCGAATTCAAATTATTTGTTCTAAAATTGATTGTTTTAATATACAAGCACTTTTTTGTAAATAAAATAAAAAATTTAATGATCGAGAATTTTAACAATAATTGAAGTCGTCAGTAAAAAGTATCAGTAGAGGCAGTCAATGTACACTCAGGCAGAATATCTATTATTTAAACGTAATAAAACATATTTTAATTATAATACAAGCAATACTTTAAAATTGACTTAAAACTGAATCTAAAAGTAAACCATTAATATAAAATATATAAAATAAGAAACAGATTTTATAATTTAAAAAAAAATTAAATATTTTTTATATAAATTGTTAATAAAGAGTAAAATTTTTATATTATTTCTCTAATTATTATATGTAATAAATACATTATATTATCTTAATAGGTACGAAAAAATATAATACACTTTTTATTTATTAAAAACTACACATGGTTATATTTATATTGAAAAATTAATTATTTTAATTAAAATGATACAATATTTTAGTATATTGTACTGAATAAAGCTAAGCATTATGAATTGATTTTTCTATTATTCTTGAATGTTTATAATGTAATATTTATTGTAATAAAATTAAATTATTATTTTAAATATTAAATTAATTTTATAAAATTAAACATTAAATTATTATATCCATTTTTTATTGGCAATCTTTATTTACTCTATGGTTAATTTCAGATAATACGCACATAATAGAACGCAAAGTAGTATTAAAATACAAACTAGTGTTTTTAAAAAAAGTATTAGTATAATTAAGTATAATTATATAAATAATTTTTTTAATTTTATGTTTCTTATTTTAAATAATATCAATTTGACAAATGGCAAGGAGTAAAAATTTATTAAGAAAGATGATTTTATTTAAAGACTAATTTATTTTATTTTAAATTCTACTATTATTTTCGACAAATTTTTATTAACTATTCTAAATAAATTTTATAATAATATATAATTTATAACAGAATTATGTTTGAATAGAACTTATATTTTTGAAGTATTCAATGGTATAGTTACTTACTTAATGTTTAAATAACAACCAGCGTATAAGTACAATATGATCTGTTATTTGATTTGAATAATAAAAAGCTTCTAATATTTATAATGCAGCACAAATATTGTTTAAGATATCGGTTATGATTATTAATGATTGTATGTTATGTACAAATTATGAGACTCCTTTTGCATCAATTACATATATAACTAATACTAAAATTTTTCTGTAGTACAAAATATGCACGTATGCATCGAAAAGCATAGCGCGCTTGTAATAAGACATCTTGTTAGTGATTGCGTCAGATTTTGGCAGTACGATTTATCTTTATAAAGGGGACGCAAACAAATTAAAAGTAATGATTTGTAGAAATATTTCGAACTTGCCCTCTTGCTCCACGGGGAGATAGTTGGCCCATTACGGGTGTCTAATGCCTCATCTGTTACCCTATCCAAAAGAGAGAAAGAGAGAGGGAGAGAGGGACAGATAGAGAGAAGATGAGCTCCTTTGGGGCTTGCTTACACTACTCTATTTATATACCAACAAAGGATATGTTGTAACAAGTATAACAGCAGTAATAAGTATAACAGTAGTAACATATATATATATATATATATATATATATATATATAAACATACATGACTTGCTTATGGAGAGAATATTAAAAAAATAGTTAAGCACTGCAATTTTTCTCCTACTGAACGATAAATTGAACGGAGCTTTTAGTTCATTGATTCTTTTTCTTTTATGCATGCTTTCAGATATAAAATTTTATACGTAATCTTTTAAATATTTTAATATACAAGTTTAATATGATGTTTTTTTTTACAATAATAAAATTTATTTTTACAATAATGAATATTTAATTATCATATTATCAATAATTAATTTAATCAATAATTTAATTTATATAAATATGAGTGTATATTTATGTATATAAAAGGCTTAAATTTAAATTAAATTTTTTAATAAATAAATAAATATATCAATGTCTAAGATGAAAATGGTTGATTTAAGGAAAGGTTATCTATTTTAGTTTAGAAATAAAATAATCGCTCAAATGATAATTTCTGAAAAGAGAAGTTTGAATTTAGTTTTAAACTTAATATTAAGTTCTTCTGACTTTCAAAAAAATTTAATACCTCTATCTTATTGTGATTTACAAATTTTTTGAAAAAATTTAATAGTAACGTAAAATTAAAAATATATAAATAATAATAAGAATGCTTTATACTGAAAATACGGGAACAACTAGTGATAAAATAAAAATCACTTCCTTGATTTTCTTTGCTTCCTTGTATATTTTTCATTGCGAGCGTTCGGATTAAGAGGAGGAAAAAATAGTAGCAGTCAGTCTAAAGAAATTTGAGCTCTAACAAACAGCGACGCATAATGTCGATAGTCGTCGGTATCCGTTTTGCAATCGCAATTTTTCCCAAGCTCTGCGTACACACGCGAGTGAGATATAATGAAATAAGAAGGCACTGCTGGAATAGTCGAATCGAATAATGTCTGCGAGAACGCTAGATCAGCAGAGTCCGCCTGTTCCTTGTTCCGGACACACCCCCGCCGTAAGCGCCACCAACTCCACCCCGTGTTTGCTTCTCGTGAGCATGACTACGAGCTTGCAGTTGGGTGGCCAACCAGAGATAGCGTGCTGAGTCCTCGAGATTCACACTCTTTTATTGCTGGCGAATGCTACTTTCGTTTAAAGGAAAGAAAAGGTTTCGTTTAATTATTATTACATCGCAAAAACGGCTATATGTATTGCTTTTTTTTCCAAACTCATTTAGTAAATGATCTGCTCTCAATTTTTTATGATTGAATGTAAGATTGAATGCTGTTGTGAATGTGTGAATGTGATAATGTTTATGTCGTCAACTCTCTGGACTTCGCAAGTTATACTTTTTATAGATAGATTTTCTATTTTACAAGAAAAATCTGATGCCTATGAATCACAAGGTTTGCTTAAGCTTCACAAAGATTTTTTTATTATTATTTGAGAATGAAACATTTTTTCATTCATCATACAATTATAATAAATTATGATATTATAAAAAGTGATTAGAAATAGAATTTCTAATTTTCTTCGAAAAAAAATTTTTAATGAATAATAGAAATAGCGATTAGAAAAAGAATTATAAAAGATAATTAAATAGAAATTTTAAATATTAATATAAATACATTTTGTTTTATAGGAAATGTATAAATATGTATTAATCTGAAATTAATGTGGGTCTGTGTGTGAGTGCGTGCGTGTCGTACGCGTTCGATCATATTCATATTTATATTAATATTCAATTTCATAATCACATTAAAATTATATATGTGAAAAATTTTTAATGAAGATATATATATATATATTTAAATTTTATTATATTACATTTTATTATATAACTTTTAATGCAAAGCAACAAAAAAAATATTTCTTATATGCTACATATCATTACAGTAAATTTGGAGTATCTGAAAATTTTTGTTCGAAAATTCATTATTGCGTCCACATACGCTCACAGAGTAAGCAAAGTATAATTAATCAATTGAAAAAGCAAAATTAAGAAGTATATTAAAGGATGTAGGAAAATGAAGACAATTTGGTTTAGAATGGACATTTTAAATATTCTTTCCTTTTCTCAACATAACGTTGAAGTCATCGCTTCTCGCGGTAGAAAATCTTTATTGATTGCAGACCATCACCTGAGTATAAGAAAAAAAAAATATATATATATATTCCAAGGGGTCAATATGATTTGTTCTTCTCGGTAATCAACTTTAGCCTCTCGATCATATATATATATATATATATATATATATATATATATAATGGATTCGTGTAAGTAAACACGAGACTTTTGGAAAATTTATATATGTATACGATATGAACTCAACATTGGCTTTCACTTCCATAAAATGAGTACTTTCAGAAATTGAGATAGCATGCGAATGCATTTGTGAAATCTTGCGCGTTTCCGCGTGTGCGAAAAATCGGGCAGCTTTATGTTAGGAGATGTCTAACTCGATGAAGAGAAGTTCATGTGTCTTTATGCATATTTTTTTTAAATTTTCTTCATTCATACCTTTTGGATTATTCCTTTTCATACATATCCACATATTTTTATAAGTATATTTGAAAATTATTTTTCAATATCACGTTGTATTAATATACAAAAAATGCATAAAATTACTCAATTAATTAGGAACTTCTACTATGTATGAGAATTTTCAATTGAGTTAATTAATTCTTAATAAGTAGGAGTGAACAGTGAATTATATTAATTAATATATCATTAATTAATTTTTCTTATTTAAGTCGAAAATAAGTTAAAAATAGTAATTTTATCAATAATTTTTAATAATTTAATAGTTACTATACTAATTATATATCCTATTTTATAATGTAATGGCAAAGAGCGAATTTATAAATATATGTTTTATAAAAAGTATATTTTTTTTATTTTAAAATTTAATTTAATATTTAGTATTTTTGTAATTTTTTATGTTAAGAATTTGTTCGAGATTCCATTTGACATCGGGGCTCTCTCCGTTAATATTTTCATGCTTGGAAACCGTTCGTCTAGTGTTTATGTATTATGACTGACAAAACTGTATTAACAGTTAATTTGTTTGAATATCATTATAACAATTTGTCAACTATGTAGTTTACCTCACATTCCTTCCATTTCTAATCGTTTGATCATACAAAACTTCCGTACTTAAATCCACCAATCAAAATCAATAAAACATTGAAAATTTATAACTCACTTTACCTGACCCCCTCCTAAGAAAAAATGAAGAAGTGACCTGTTACATAAATACGAACGCACGGAAAGTTCGAGAAGTTACTTCTGGCGCCTCAAACGTTACATCTGTTCATTTTTTTTATTGTCGTACTTTGTTTTTTTTTAAGTACATAATAATAAAAATAAATTAATAATAATAAAAAGGAGAGACTGCAGTTTACATTCTAAATTTCTTAAAGTAAGTACAAAAGATATTTACTTGAATTGCAGATTCCGCTCATCTAGCAGTGGGCAGTTAAATAATATTAATATATATTCTATTTAGATGTAGATATATTTATTTACAATTCTACACATTTAGCAGCAGGCAATTACACAATATATATTCTATTTACAACTTTCGCTTAATTATTCTTTCACTTAACATTTATTTTCTTTATGATTACGCTCAATCGGTAACGTATACAAAACAAAAATCTAAATTAGAATTTCCTCTCATTTAGTAATGGGCAGTTTAATAATTTACGTCATATATATTTATTAACAATTCCACTCACTTAGTAGCAGGAAATTAGACCATACATAATTTATTTACTATTTTCGCTTAATTAAAATCGTAACACAACAACTGCAGTCACTCCTACTTATTTTATCACTAGCTTAAAAAGAATCGCTATTTTGGTCACAGGTAATTCCAATCTTTATAACATCTTCGAAGTAATCAATTTATGACTGATTGTCTCAATCTACACTTTTATTATCTTTATATTAAATAAATACATAATTTTAATTAATTCCTACCATCAATTCACAACTCACAACTTGTTTCAATAACTGTTTTTACGTTCCTTAATTTCAATATCAATATATTTCAAATAGATTGACCTTGAGTAATAAAAAGTGATTTTAAACGTAAAGAAAAAATTCGGAGACTCTTTTATATGAAACCTATTTCTATCCTCTTCTTTCCACTATCTGCCTCTGCCCAGTCACTATTTGAGGAGAGATTATACATGGATTAAAAATCTCAAACAGATTCATATATTAAAAACGCCTTATGAGGAGAATGTGAAAGTAAAATAATTAATATGTGATATTCTATAATTAAATAAAATATTAAATAAAAATAAAATAAATAAAAATAAAATGTTAATAATAATAGCAATTTTAATTACAATAATTTTTAACTATAAACTAACATGTGGTACTTTTTTATGTTACAAAATTTTATTTTTGAACATTATATATCTGACATTATGTCTTTTTGTTCTTTCTGGTTTACTTTATTACAAATTTTCATAAAAAATAATTTTAATTAATATATATCACCAGCGATTCTAAAGATATCAGACATATGAATATTATCTGAAATTAAAGCCACTAAGAATTACATAAATGTATCTGATAACGGCAGCAAAAAATAATTCATGGATTGAGCAAAAAAAAAAATCATAAAAATTGAAACGAGAAACATTTGATTAAATTGGTCATACTCGCTCTTAATAAAGTAAACATCGACTACTAGCTCTAAGAATGACATTCTCTCTGTACCAGCGATTTTCTTTTTTACCATTTTTCTTTTTGGACATGTTTTCATAAATAGAAATTTTCATCTACTTTTGATATACCGTTATAGTGGTTTCATTTTTTTTCAGTTAAACCTACAAACTCATTCCTTTTTTTATAAAGTGTTTGGTTAACTCGTGTAATAGCTTTTAAGATTATAAAATTATTATAATGAGAGCAAACAGAAATTTTATTAAAGAAAATAATGTCATTAATATTTTATTTTTTTGAGTTTCTCAAAATTTAATTATTATCTAGCAATTTTAATCATTTATTATTTTATTTGATATTTTATAGATCTTAAATATTAATATTCTTATTATTTGTACGTATTATACATTAAATATAGATATTGAGGTATATAGAATATATAATATTCGTATAGTACTAAAAGAATTAAAAAAAATTAAAAAATTAAATTTAAATTATTAATGATAAGTTAAATAGAAGGTTGAAAAAATATTGCTGATATGCGTAAATATAACTAAAATAATAAACTTGAAGCTATATATTTTACTTTCTTATTGGAATAAAATATTTTACATATACTACAAACTTCAGTATTATAATGGACTGTCAATATTAATCTATTTTTATGATTTCTACTTATAAAACTATTGCATCAAAAGAACTAATAACAGCATATCAGTTCTATTATATTATTAACCTTAGAATCGAGTGGTAGACAAATATTGGCAATTGATTAACAAAATAGATTGCAATCATTAAGAAATAATTAAAACATATATGCGTATATATGCGCATATTATCATTAAATTTAGGGCGCAAATGTACTTAAAGGGAGAAGGAAGCGGAGAGTTACAACTAGGCGTGCCTCCATCTGGCGAGTCGTTGGCACCCATTAGTTAATCGACGCGTAGCTGAAACTCACTGCGAGTTAATAAATAGATTGCCGCGCATTAAAATTACGCGCGCACAGGCCCGTTTTTGAACTTACAGTGAATTCACAAGAGCTCAAGAATTTCTTCTCATCTCTTCCGTTATAAACATTTAGGCCTTCAACCGAGCCACAGCTGCGGCTTATACTATATTCCTGCAATTCATGTCCTACTCATCTCTCTCTCTCTTTTGTAGTGTGGTACACTCATTCTTGCAAAAGCTGCTTCCCCTCTTCACCCAGTAGCTTTAACTGGCTCCGTTGTTTTTATCAAAGTCTCGACAGTACGCTTGCCAACGCTCGTGAAATCCACCCCCTTAATTTAATGTCATTCATCTGGCTCGTTCCTAAGTTATTCACCCTTATTAAAATCTTTTAAAAATCCAGCCTCACGGCGTCATATTGTCAGACCCGTAAACAAGTTGTTGCTCTGCTATCCTTAAGCTTTTTATATCCACCAGCTCTAAATGTAATCAAATTTTATTATTAAAATTCGCTTATATTGGTTATTTAAAAGTTAGCAAAATATTTACTTTAATGATCAATATATCAAATACGAAATATAAGTTATTCTCACTTTTTCGTTATTATTATTAATTCTTACATCCATAATAATAATATATATTTCAAACCAAAGTATTATATTATAGAATTTAGAATTTATTTCGAAATATTTTAATAATAAATCGATCAAGATAATTAATATAATAATTTTATATAAAAGAGAATAATGTTATATAAAAGTATGTATAATCTCTCTTGCTTTTGTTTCTTTAAAATATCAAGAAAATAGAGTAAATATTGTTACTCGAAGATCCTGAATAATCTGAAATAGCATAGATGGTAATGCCTGGAAATATATGCAATGAACAATACGTCGTCGTCGTCAGTATCCCTTACGTTTCGTCGAAACAAGGCGTAACGACTTAAAATAATCGTACAGCTTTTCCTTATTATGTGCCATCAAAATTTAACGTTCTTCTACAAGTTCTTGTATACAACCAAAATAATAATGATTCCTCAGTCACTTGAGCACCTGCGTGGAAACAATAAAGTAACAGCCTTATGATAAAACACAAGTTTTCTAACAATTATTATTTAGAATAATTGTTTAAATAATGAAATATTTATCTGGTAAATGTTATATTTGTATTATTGTTATAAAGAATTGCTTTATAATTTATGTATAATAAATATTTAACTAAAAATTTTTTACGTATCAAGAATACAAATTTTAAAATGAATTAAATCTTAAATATTAAACAATTTACTTTTTTAGAAATTTGCTTACATAAAAAAAATTGAATTAAAAGCTTATTTTCATGTTTTCATCAATAACCTTGATCAATTGAATACGTTTGTTATTATTTAGTTAAGACGAACATTTTATTTTATATTTTTAAAAATTAATAAAAAATATAAAATTTTTTAATATTTAATTTTTAGATTTTTACTATTTAATTATAATCTTGTTTAATATATTTCTGTGATAATATAATCATAAAATTTAAGGCGTTGGAATATGGAATACTTTTGAATACCATATATATATAAATGCACATATATTTATTTGATTGTGTCAATAAAGTAAAATATTAGTTATTGAAATTATTTTTGTATATTAAGAATATTAAGAAATTTTATTCATTGTCTGAGGGCATAAATTTTCTATAAGCAAATTGTTTTCCAACAATTTTTTTTATTTCAATATATAATTACATGTATATATGTTTGGATCATATAAAATTTTTAATTCTTAAATTTTTTATAGTAGAATTCCTGTTAAAATGATGAAAAAAAAACATTGTCCTTATCCTCAACCTATTTAATAGTACAAACTGCATAATAATAATCTTAATAAAGATAATATTAGTTTAATTACAAAAATGCATATTATTCGAAATAAAACAAGGTGCCTCTTTCAGCATAAACAATTAATCCCAAATAATACAAAAAAATGTCATTGTCCATTAAGCAAATAAGATTGAATCAGCGTTCAAATTGAATCATCAAGAATGAGAGTATTCTCATTCTCATAACATATATCCAATGGGGAACAAAATTAATAACGTCGACGTTACTTCATGCAAATCCTTTAATAGTGTTGATTAAGTCGCCGCTTCTGAAAGTCGCGTATCACTTCCGTGAATCCCCTGAGACAGTCACATGAGCTCCTCACATTATATTCATCTTCTCTTTTCATTTTTCACGATCTTCATGGCTCAATCCAATTCAATCATATCAATTCCATGTATTTAACTCTCTAAGAAATGATGTATTTCATTATTATAATGTCGAAGACTTCTAGTTCTTATTTTTTTTAACGTAAATGAATCTATTTCATTATATTCATAAGTAAACGTCATTTGTCTCAAGAGTAAGACAGACGTTCTTTGTAAGTAGAATATCGAGTCAAAAAGGGGGGTCTCGAGGTATATGCGGATTCCGGTCGTAACGAGTAATTGAGACGGGAAATAATGGATGTGCAGGTGTTGTCATTGTTTAAAACGTTCACTCATTTGAAATGCGTAACTCGATAATATGGTTGTATTCGTTCACTTTTTCATAATTATCTGCTTTCGAATATAGCATATGTTTTGATACATGACTTGGATTTTGCATCTACGTATGTCAGACAACATTAAAAAATATTCAAAAGTACAGCTTTTTACATAAGTTTAGTACAACTGAATTTATATCGAATCCAAATTATTTTATTTTGTATGATTAAATGAAAGAACTTAATTACCAAAAATAATGTATTCAAAATTTTAATGTGTTCAAAAATATTTAAAATTTTATTTAATAAATACAATATGCATTTAATTTTTAATTATTTTGAACAAAGTGCATAAATTAAATATTTACAAAAGTATGATTCATATTTATATTTGCGTTCTTTGTATTTAAACATATTACATTTAAAACTGTTTAAAAATATTAATTTATATAAATAAAAGTACATATTTCAGTTTAATGTACTTTAATTTAATATTTTAATAAATTTCAATTATTAATAGTATAATAAAAAGAAAATAATTTTGACATTATATTACTGATTAAATTTTATCTCGAAACATCAAATACTTAATGAATAACTAATATAGAAAGACTGTATTGCTAAAAATAACTTATTCTATTTGCTATTCTACAAAATCATGTAATATATATAATTGATGAAAAATCTAGAGTATGCAATAATGCTTTTGAACTCGAAAATAAAATTATTGCTGAAATATGTATATCTATTTAAAATGATATGCAGCTCGTCAAGTGATATAATCATATAAATACAGTGAAGACGAAAAGGAAATCCCATAATTCCACATGACTGGAAAGTGAATAAACCGAAGTTAGGACGTGTGCCCGGCATATTACCGAGATGTAATTAATTAAACTGGTATTCGCCCATGTTTTCGGCGATGACATTGAAACCGAGTAGGAAACTGTAAGGTGGAGGAAACGAGACACTGCTGAGATTTGCCTCGAGATGCTGCACGAGAGGAAGAGGTATACTACTAAGCCACTGTGCCCTTGTATACTATGCTCGTTTGCATGAACTCGCTTATATGTACATGTGCCTTGATTAATCCCCTCCTCGCCGACCGCCCATAGTGTAACGCTTACATATTTTCTATGAGCGATATATACCTCATTTTATTTCAGATTATTAATGATTTAATGTATTTAATGATTATTATATAATTAGTCTCATAATATAAATTAATATGTTCTTGAAATATTAAACAATGATTATAACTTTCGACTTTATGAGTTGTCTCTCTACTGTAGTAAAGTAAAGTAGAAAAGTCTCTTTACTGTATTTTTAAATCCTTAATTATACATATATCATTCTTAATACTTTTTTTGTATTTTGATCATTTCTATAAATATTATAAAAAAGTAATGTTATTTATATTTATTCTATGAAGCCTTTTCATTATGTTTTATATTTTTAATTAAATAATGTTATTACATAGTAATAGGTTATACCAAATAAGGTGAATATAATATATAAACAAAGAGAATTTTAATGAGATTATGGAGAGGTGAATAAATAGAAATTAAGTAAGAAAAAACGGAAAGATTGATGAAATATTATAACACGATTATAATATATGAGTAAGCGTATCTTATTTTCAATTTTACGAACATACTTTCATGAGTAACTTCATGAGAAACTTTCATGGTTCCTCAGAAGTTTTATAAAATTCCTAAATAAATGAATGGATTTAAAAACATTTTAGAAAATTTATTTTTTTTTTTAATTTTAGAAAAAAATATACTGTTAAATAAAATTATATTATATAAAATAATATTAACGATAAATATTACAATTTGTTATATTTGTTTATAAATTAATCAATAAAAACTTCATAATAGTCTTGATAGTAGTATTATATATTATTATACATAGTATACATACTAATATTCATCAATTATTTTAATAAAACTATTTAAAAAACCTTTAAATATTTTTTAAATAAATCATTTTTTAATAAAAATAAATATTATATTTTAATAAAAGTTTCAAATTATTATATAATTAATGAACAAATATAAATTCTATATTCATTTTTATATATCATATATCATTTTTTTAGACAATTACTTTATACTTTTAATATTATATTATCCACTTTATCATACTTTATGTATATATTAATAAACAGACAAAAATATTTTTTTTAAATATATCGATATTAAATAGATTTATATTTAATAATCTATTGCTAAAATTTATTATTTAAACTAAAAAAAAACTATACTTACATATCGTATTAAAAGTAACCTAAGAATTCCTTCAGTTGTTGTTATTTTAATACATAATCCTTTAAAAATGTATTAACAATTTCATTTTATCGTTAAAAAGTATTAAGTCCAAGATAAAGACAAGTAGTTTTATCTTTAACGAAAATTTACTAATACCTTAAAACAATCGATTATATTCATTAATAACTAATATTGTTCAACTCTTATTTACAGGCTATCTGAAAAATTATTACAAATCTCCCCTTCGAAGTTAGACAAATATCTTTGATAGATATTTGAGAGTCATCAAAACCAGACTTTTCACCCTCAATATTCTGCCAGAAGTCCACAAACTCTTCTGGTACTGCCGCAAATGAGAAACGGGAACTACATGTTCGTGACGCAGTGAAAAATAATTTTCAAGCACTTATCTCATTCTGTTCAATCAAAATCCCATAGCACCTAGATAAATTTAGGCAGGAGGATAGATTTCCAAGAAACTTCCATTGTTTCTTTTATGATTTCAATTGAAGATAAATAATGAATAATAGAAAGACTATATTTTATCAAAAGCAATATTTTTACAACTATAAATTAATTATTCTATATTTATAAAATCATGATTTTTTATGATTTAAAAAATAAGTAAAATATTATTATCTAATTTAATAGTTAATCGTTAAATGTAGTTTATTATTTTTGTAGAAATTTTCTGCACTACAAATTATTTTATCATTTAAAAATAATAATTAACTGTAACACAAATAAAATATAATAATTTACAATTTTGACATTTTGATTTGCATGTTGTAATAAAAATCTTGATATATTTCTATTAATTACTATCACGTATTACTTTCAGATATAATATAATACTTTCACCAACAATTTAATAATATTTATGATTTTTAACATATATATAATGTTAGTATAGTATAGTACACAAGTATATATCGTACATATATTATAAAACTAATTGAGAGACTTTGGAATTACTCAAAATAAATTCAATAAAATATTTATCTTCATAAATATTAAAAAATATACTCATATCTATCAAAATAATAGGTTCACGATATAAGTAAGTTATTTTTTCTATTACTATGTGAAATATATTCTCAAATACTAAAAAAAGAAAGACAAACGTTTATTAAGTGCTTAAAACATCTCATAAATTATGTTTACAACTACCTTCATCCATATATACAAACTTTTTCACAACCAAAAATACCATACAAACAAAGAAGAATACAGAATGGTCGAAGACGAAGAAAAAGAAAGGAGATAACGAGTCATATAAAAAAAAATCTTGAAAATGTAATGCAATGAGGATAAGAAAGTGAAACAGAAATAAGAAATGATGGAGATGGAAAGAAAAATGAGAGAAATTGAAGAAGGAAGAAAGAACTACCATGCGCGAGTATCAAGAGAGATGTGCATTTCCAGCTAGGTTTTCTCTCGATTTTTTCCGAGGTATAGACTCCCGTAAAGCTTAAATATAGATAACCGAAGCTTAGGGTTGATATCATGCTGAGGGGGCGTTACGGCTGGTTGAGTCAACGAAATCAATTTATTCTCCCTTCTGCTACTACACTTTTTTCTCGTTCCAGTTTGTGCATGCGTTCCTGTATACATACTTGTCGCGCGCAACCATTTGTGATCCGATATAAAGATGAGAGGCCGCGTGTACGTACTCAAGAAAGGCAGTGCTGCTATAAGCGCAATAGTATACGTTTGTTTTATTTAATTAAATATTTTTGCTGAATAACTTTACTCACTCACTATCTTCAGTAATTTTTTATACTATACCAATTCTTTTTTAATCTATGATTATTATTTTATTAAGAGAATACTTTGAAAATTAAAATGGAAGTATTTTATAAAATAATTATTTATATGCAAAATAATTATTTCTGAAAATTTATAAAAAAAAAAAAAAACGAAATTGCATTAAAAAATATTTTTGTTAGTAATTAAAAGATTTAATCCTTTCGATAGGAAATATAATATTTGAGAAATGTAAACTTAATGCATGTATACTACAATATTATAGTATCTGAATGATTAATAGCTAATAATTAAAATGATTAAAATATAAAACAAGTAAATATTTGGAATAAAATCATTGTAATATACTATTTATTTTCATTTTTAAAAGTTTACATATGATTGTAAAGTGTCATATGATACTAAAATATTTAAATTTCATATTTTGAATAATAGAAATATTTATTTATTGAAACTTTTAATGCTTTGTTTTAATTCATGCATTAACTTTATTATTATTAATATTGAATATATATCTAAGAATTAGCATTATTGATATAGGATTATAAATTCGAAAATAAATTGCAACCAAAAATATTCATTTAAAAAAACTAGGCATTATCCGTTTTCTACTTAATTCAATTGAATAAGCATAGTTTAATTAACAAAATTATTCATTAAAAAGACCAACGATTTATTCAATTACAATTCCAACAGTAATTTTTTAAGAAAAATTCTTATTTCAGTGTGCATAGTACCATGTTCTAAAAGGATAGTCAGAATGAATAAGAAAAAACTCAAATAAGCCGATTTCCGAGAGAAAGAGAAAGAAAAATAGTGGCAAAGGGAGAGAAAAAAGTAAGTAAGAGGAGAACGTCGCGAGGTAGTACGAGCTTACTTTTTAAAATGCGAAATACGTATTTAAACTTCGTCTGTGATTACATATAAATGAATTCACCGAAACACCACCACAGAAGCTCTGAGCTTTCTGAGTGCTACTTAATTTAGTTTTGGAAACGGGCTTGAGGAAGGTGGAACATTTTTCGCAGTTTATATTCCCAGGAGCGGAGAGCTTTATTTTGAATGATGAGTGAGCTCATAATTAGAAGCTGGATAGAGCGAATTTGAGGAAGGTATGTGGTTTTAACGTTTCGTATTAATTGTATACTAACCGAATAATGGATTCATCACAATTCCTTGAATTAATTGCATGTTTCATTTCACGTTACTAAATTTATTCAATCAAGATTTTAAAATGATTATTACATCTGATATTTCATTGATTGTAAATACTTATGCATAGATAAATCTATTTTATTTTGTTATTTGTGTTACTTTTATATTTAAAAGTATATAAATTCATTTATATTTAATTAATTATTTATTAATTTTAATAATGTTAGAAAAAATTAAACATGAAATTCTATTTTTATTATATTAGTTTATATTTTATTATTAATACCGCAACCATATTAAGAAATAAATTTTAACAAGTATTCATTTTATATTAAATAATTTTTTATTAATATTTTATATGTATAATCATACTAATAGTAAAACTAATAGGAAGTTTATTTAAATAATATATATTCAGATTTCGATAATATCATATAATATATTTTAGGAAATAAAAATACGATTACAAATTTATACAACAAATTTACAATCATATAAGATCACAATAAATTAAAAGTAATATTTTCTTTTAATGAAAATTACTCGAAATATTAGACATTAAATAATTTGAAATGTATTTTTTGCTCTATTTAATAATATGTAATCAATAATTTTATTAAATGCAAAAAAAAATTAATAATAAATGATAATTATTTAAGGTAAATAAAAATGTATATAAAATTTTTTAAAAGATTTTATACTTTACTAATTTATATGAAATATATATATATATATATTTGTCATGAAATGTAGCATTGATTAAAATTTGTAAATTGAATATTCAGTCCAGTAAATTTAATTACATTCAATGTCAAAGCATTGTTTGTAAATATTTTTATTAAATTTATTCCACTCAGAAATTTAGTATAATTATTTCTAAATGAAAACAATTTTACTATGTAGTTACATTTAAATTGCAATAGAAATTGATACAAATATTTTTGGATTTCAATTTAATTATAAATAAATATTTTCACCTTTTGAAAATTTAAATGAAAAAATAATTTATCAAAATAAATTATAAATTAACATTGTATAATCGAAATATGGAAATATAGAGAAAAGTCACAATGATAACTAGAAGCAAAGAGTAGTATATGACTGTGGAAGCAAGGCAATCCAGAAAATTACATTAAGCATCAGTAGTTGAATTGTTTATTTAAATCATATTTATCTATTCTGTTACGAACTGTTTCAAGTAATGAATACAGTACGAATATACTTTCGAAACTTTCTTTTATTAGAAGTCTTCTTTCTTTATTTCTTCGATTCTGTTTATCGGTTGGTTTGTTTATTGGAGCTGCTGAGCTTTTATCTATCCTTCTCACTTATTTTGTATTTCATTTCTATTTTTCTTTATTATTTACATATATATTTATACTGCTTGACGTCTTTTTCTGTTAGCTTACGAGGCAAGGATATCAGGTTGATATCGTTGTTTGGATACCGTACTCGCTAAACTACTATAGAGATATCACTATCCAGCTAATAGAAAGTTCGTAGATGGAATCTATCCCTTTCTTAACGACAGAACGATAGATAAATCTCTAAACAAACCTCGTTCCGGTTTCTCCGTACTCTCTCAATCATACTCTTTTATTCTTAATGATAGAAGAAAAACCACTTCCTATCGGTGGCGAAGTATAGTCCAAGACAGAAAAAGAAGAATAAAAGAGTAGTGCTATAAAGATGACAAATTTTACATTCACGTTTTAAGTAGAAGATCAGGTTTAATAAATACATGTTTTTATAATAATTAACAACAGATTAAAAGTAATAAGAAATACAATAAAAAAATTAACTCAATAAATATGAAAATAATACATATTTTTAATTGAATTATCAGGATTATTTAAATAATTAAATTTTAATGTCATGACTATTTAAAATATTAATAAAAAACTTTATTGAATAATATTTTTAACTTAAAATAAAAATATTTTAATAAATTTATACCAAATTATACTCTGAAGTAATATATTATTGTAAAAATATCGGCTGTAGTGGTATATTTCTACATGTTTTTATTTATATTTTATTTATTTTTATGTTTTTTTGCCTTTTTACATACAACAAGTTGCATTTTTAATATAATTTTAAATAAGTTATGAAAATATTTTCCATTAAATAGTGAAGATTTTAATTATTTGTTTAAATGATTTATAATAAAACATGAATCGTATAATTTTTGTAGCATACAATTTTTAATATAAACATTAAAAATACAAATATTATATACTTTGTAAAACTTGATATATAATTGGATAAAATCATTAGTTTACTATAAAGAATGAAAAATAAAGAAAAAAAAGTAAAATAATGATGAAACAAATATGAGCTCATAAATAACATAAGAAAGATGTTGGACGATTCGATTGACCGGAACTCGTAATCCTCGGACTCTATATACTACACAGAAAGGAGATCAGGAAAAGTGGAAAGAAGGGACAAAATACCAATATGGATGTCTACTATTCAATCGGATTTCACGCTGACCCTCTGTCTCTTCTTGTACTCTGTACCTTCAAATATGTTTTATCTGATTCTCGTTCTGCTTAGATATTGGTTATCTCTTTTTCCTGACCTTTGGACACGGTTCGCGTATTGCGCTGTCTGTCTGCTCCGACATTATGCTACGTATTAACGATTTTTACGAAGGGAAGAGCGATTTCTGATATTAAGTTGATACATATTTTACTTATTAATTAAGTACTGTTTTTATCGGAGATATTTATTTTAAAATGTTAGACGAATCTATGTTAAATTATTGTTTGAAATGCCATCGTCGGGTTAAATAAGTATTAATATTTTTATAAAATAGTATATTCATCAGAAAGTTAATACATATATAAAAATGATATTTATTTTGTTTAATATACTTGTGTAATATAAACATTTGTAATTGTGTAAATGTAACATTTAAAAATCATTTGTTCAATCGATTCTATGATTAAAATTATTATATGATAAAAATCGCTGTCGATTTTTTAACCGTATTTATATGTAATTTTTATTTATACTTAATAATTTCCTTTTCATTTTATATCGGAACATTCGAAAGTGTTAATATCAGGATATAGAATAATCATCCGATTTTAAGGAAACATAATATGAAAAAGAACACAGGACTTTTTTAAAAATATATATAAAAATTTCAGATCAAAGTTTATCTTGAATAGATTGTAGGAAAATACATAAATATTTATATTGAAATTTTCATTTTGATAAAAGAGCTTTTAAGATTATCTAAAAATTTTATGCTGAGAAAGTAGAATGATTGACCTATATATATATATTATATATATATATATATATTATATATATATTTTTTATATATATATATATTATATACCTATATATATATAATATATATATATATATATATATATATATATATATATATATATTATAAGAGAGATATATATATATAATATATTATTTGTATCTTATATTTATACACA